>JAZKJV010000975.1:0-252777 GCA_037367405.1 Ottelia alismoides
TCTGATCCTCATCTCTGACGAAGTAGGAACCGCCACAAGAAGCATTCACCAGGCCCTGCAACTCTGGTGTCAACCTGCAGAAGAAGATCTGAACTAGGTTCGACTGCGTGATGTCATGGTGCAGACATCTGTCGGTGAGCTCTCGAAACCTCTCCCATGCCTCATGGAACTGCTCGTTGAGGAGCATGGAGAAGTTGCTGATCAGGACCCTCGCTGTATTGGTCCGCCCGAGTGGATAGTACTTGTTCAAGTACTTGGTGCGGAGCTACTCCAGGTGTATACGAATCTCCCTAAGTGCTTCAGCCAGTTGGCTGCTATGTCTACCAGGGAGAAAGGGAAAGCAATCATCCTGATGGTATCCTCGTCCACCTGCCGATCGTGGACTGTACTGCAGATCATCTCGAACTCCTGGAGATGTAGATGGGGCTCCTCAGTGGCGAGCCCGTGGAAGCAAGGTAGAAGCTGAAGTGTGTTCGGGGGGAACTTGAAGTCCTCCACGATAGCCGGAAGAACAACCCACCGGTGTATCAGTGTCCATCCGGGGTTGTGCAACTCCCACATCGGTCTCGACTCTACTGCTGCTGCTGCTGGCTAGTCTGGCTGATCTGGCTGTTCTGGTCCCCTCCGTCCATCGGCTCGCGGCTGCTCTCGTGCGGTCCTCAGCTGCTCCATCTCTCTCCTCATCTCCACCATGAAAGCTCCCTGATCTCGTATATGTCGCTGCATGGTCTCAAGGGAAGCTAACATGGTGGTGTTGATCGCACCCTGGTCCAGTATGTATGTGGTCGTCTCTACCCTCTGACCCTCGGTGCGATCCTCGTTGTTGGCCATGGTCTCTGCAAAGGCAAAAGATCCAAACTCAGGTGCCGAAATATCAACTGTCTGTTGTCTCGTATCTGACACTGCTAACTCAGGAATATAAGAAGGGTGGTCAAGGGGGAACAGGGCGGAATCGAACTCGGGTTCGGAGAGCAGGTCTCGGCTCTCACGAACCAACCTAGATGAACGGGTTGGAGTGCTAAAAAGCGGTGCAGCCAGAGTCTGCCTAAGAGACCTCCTGTCCATTATCTTGATCTGGTGAGTCGAGCGGATGAGATCTGGAAAACAAACAAGATGAGCAAATAAACCCCGAGTTCACCTACTCCACGCTGAGCTGAAGACCGTAAGAGCTCGGTCAATTATCTTGCCGATTTTATTTAGGTGATCATGTCAGGATATCAGAGCAGTTACGTGACCTGATAGGAATCCAATCCGCCTACCAGACTATCCCGTATAAAAGGCTGGTAGTCTGATCGGGGCTCGGATGTGGCTCTAGCCTAGTGTGCGGGTCACTCTCTCGTGCATACAAAACAGATAATGAGGGGGTTTCTCTCCCCAAGACAGATTTTTTGGTGAGATGTCTTTTAGGGTCAAGTGTGTTTAACAATCCCAAATTTTTATAGTTTTTGTTTTTTTAGGTATTTTTCAAGCAAACAACGCCTAACGAGTTTTTCGGTTCTCCTGATTATTTTAAGTTCAAAAACAGGGGGAGAAGACGGAAAAAGCCGATGCGCGAGAAATCAATGATGCATGCAGAGTAAGAGATGCGTACCTGACTCCAGCAGTCTACATGCAAAATGATCTGCGCATAAAATAAAGACAGAATATAAACTACCTATATGATGCACGAGAATCCGACCTTAATGAAGTAATTTCTACACGTAAAGAACCATTGACTAACGGGTCAACAGGAGGGGTCGATATCCGATCTCGGATGCCGATCGATGCCCGCCACAACGGGTCCTGCCAGCACTGTATACGACCTCTAGCGGTTCGGGACCCCTCAAGTGACCAAGTTAGCCTTTTCTTTATTAATTTCATTTAAGGTCCAATTACGATCTAATAGATACAGGCAGATAATTAAGTGTGTGGACCCTAATTATTACGACGCAATCACAGAAAATCCTAAGCTAAGGCCAAAATCGTGTAAATCAAATAAGCAGTAAATAAACAGTCAGGAATCAAAACCGGCGAAAATCGCGGTGAGGTCCCCTGAGCACACCGGTGCTCGACGAAACAGACCCTGATATCACTCAAGTGTCCAAGTCCAAGTATGTCCCTGTATTATTACAAATAATATGATCTGAAAGTAAATCTAAACTAAACTAGCTACACTCCCACACTCCTGCTCGTCTCCTCGCGCTCTCCTGCGGCTCCGTGCAGAAGAGAACCGCCTCCGAATCCCGCGGTTGCGTCGGCTCTTCGAGAAGAGCTGCCTCGATCCTCGGGCCCTCGCAAGCAAACAAGCAGAGGTATCAAATCAGATTATTATAAAAATAAAAGACAAGCAATAAAATAAAATAAAATGACACTATATGCAGAAGTGAAAATAAAGACAAATAAAGCAAAAACAAACAAAAACAAAAATTAAAGGAAAAGAAAAACAGAGAAAAACAAAAAAGCTGCGAAAAGCTGTGGAAAACCAAAAAGCCGCGAAATACAAAATCAAATAAAAATGAAAAACAAGACTACTAAGCCGCGCCCCCCAGCAACGACGCCATTCTAATGAGGCCGAAAAATCACCTCCTAAATCCGGGAAAGGTAGAAATCAATCTCGGGTCGTTGCGACCCGGATCTCAGAGAATCGGAATCAACAAGAAAAATATAAAACCACCAAATCGTAATATAAAACAGTGAAATCAACAGCGGTCCTCGCTAATTTTATTAACCTGGTATAGCGACCAGGGTCGGACTCAAGGAGCACGAGTTGGCCGAGATGGCCTACGAAGTAGTCAAAAAGAATAAAATAAAGAGAAAATGTTTTTGGTTGATTTTAATGGTTTTTAATTTTTTTTGAATTTTTAATAATAAGGAAAAAGATAAGAAAAGGTATAAACAAGCAACAACAACCATTTATTTAAGCACTCAAAAATACTCCAAAAATTAAAATAAAATTGTTTTTATGTTTTTTATATTTTAAGTATTTTTGATGAATTTTTCAGAATTTTTCAATTTTTTTGATTTTCTAAAAATGGAGAAAGAGGAAAACAGTGGGTTACTGTGCAACCAGACTTGAAAGACCAATTAGAAATACATAATTGGTCTATAAAAATCTGAAGACAATTTTTTGAAAAATATGTACAAAAACTAATCTACAGAAAAAGAGTTTGCATTTTTTTTGAATTTTATAGAATTTTTAATAATTTTTGTAAGATTTTTAGAGTTTTTTTAATTTTTATGGTTTTTATAAATCCAAATTGCACAAAAATTAGAAAGAAGCTAGAAAACAACTAAACTAACAATCCCTAATTTTTTTAGAATTTTTAGAAAAGTTTTTATATTTTTCTTTGATTTCTTTTTTCAAACAGTGGCAAAAACACGTGTTTTTGAATTTTAAAAAATATAGAAAAGCCTAAAAAATGTCCCAAAATTTTAGGGAAATTTTTATGCAGTGGCAGGAGCAATGTATCCAAATTTCACCTAATTTGGATTTTATTTGATATTTTATTCAATAAAAACAAGGTACACAACAAGCATGGACCTAAGTGCAAGAAAACATAGTTTAAGGGCAATCAGTAACAAATAAAGAAAGTCCAGGGCCCTATGCAAAAAGCCCAAAATAACACGCGCACAGCACGTGGTTCAGACACGGAAAGGCATAAATATAATTCCTATTTAAAAATATGCAATCAATAACTTTTAGGAAATACAGGACTAAAAATGCAAATATCCCAACCCTCACGTGTCGATGCAGGTGTCTCACGTAAACAAGGACTATTTTGCAAATACTAAAAGCCTAAGGTCCTAGATGCAATTATTCCAGAATAAAAACAACGTGCTAAAATATTTACAGGACTCAACGACAAATAAGAAAATAACAGGAGCCTAAGTGAAAATTACCCCTATTATTATTGATCGACGGTCGAGGGCGTGCCACGTGTAGATCTGACGGTGCACGCCTTTTCGCTGGATCAACGGCCTAGATCAGATCCTCAGATGGATCGACGGCTAGGGACGCTCCGCAAATGAATGGCTATGATCGAATCTGGCGGAGGAGGCTCGATCGAACGGCAACTGGACGTCCTCTAAGAATACTTCGTCGGCGAAGTTCGTCGACCCAATGCGCGCGGTGAAGGCACCCTCTGGGGCTGCTGAGATGTGGAAGCGCTCGCCTATGCTGGTCCGCAGCTGGTGGGTACCTCCGATGAGGCCGGGAACCACCGGAGTGGCCGGCGACGAAGGTGGGTCGGAGCGGTTGTGCCCGAATGAGTCGACCTCCAGATGAGGTCTACTTGACCTGCAAGCTGCACAAAAAGACTCCTGGGTCGAGGGCAATGTGCCTCGACCCGTCAGTGGGTGAAATGGATGGTCAGATGAGTTGCGGCGTAGTCCTCCAGCGAACGACGGAGGAGGAGGATCGGACTTCCTGCTCCGGGGCGAGTCAGGATGATCGGATGGGTGCATAATGTGTCGAGAAGTCTCGTGAGCGTGATTCGATGGTCGGATGGTCAAATGGGTAGTCGGAGGTATGTGAATCGGCCGGCGACGGCCGGCGGCGAAAAAGGGGGAAGTCTGAAATTGACTTATCCTAAAGGGAATCGAGGGTACCTGGCGATCGAGGTCGACTATGCTGGAGCTGACGGAGCTCCTGGGGTCTTTGCCTCGATGGCTCGTCGGGGCTAGAGGCTTGGCTCGCTCGGTGGCGGAGCACGGCGACGCAAGTCACCGGATCAGTGGCTGGGGCCGCCTACTCCTCACTGCGACACTCTCCTCCGATAGCTGTCACTCAAGGGAAGGGAATGGAGGTCCTAGGATGGAAGACAGAGGCCAAAGATGGAGTGAAAAGCACGGCGGAGGAGATGATATATACTCATAGGGGTCCGACAAGATGGATGTCGGGCGAGTGATTCGGAGCTCGGATCCCTAAGCAGATCCCCAGGCGTGGATCAGGGATGATTCAAGTGTAATCAGGACCCGGGGTTTGGACGAATGGAATGCGGATCAATGCGCGAAAAGTCTGAGAAATCGGGTCGGGGCGCAAGTCCGCGAAGCAAGTGGTCCTAGCGGGGGAGTTGACCAGGGGTCAACATCCCCCGTGGACCATTCAGATAATTCTGATTATTAATTATTTAGAAATTCATTTAAAAACAGCAAATGATCTTATTTCAAAAATTTTTAAAATGAAAAATGTTTATTTATTTTCAAAATATTTTTTAGTGATTTTTATTTATTTTTTTGAAAAATAATTTATATATTTACATTATATTATTATATATAGGTATATTTACAAATGTATTTTTAATTTTTATTTTTGATTGTTTATTTTTATACAATTATTTCAATTTTATATATTTTTTAACATAAAATTTGGAATAAATAGGTATTTTATTTTATTTTTATGATTTATTTACATAAGTTAAATAAATAGGTTTATATACATATGTACATGGTATATATACAAGATGGAAAATGATTTTTATTTTTTTCTTTTTATTTTTATGATTTTTATTTTATTTATTTACACCATAAAATATGGAATATAAAAATGTTTTTTATTGGATTTTTATTAATTATTTACAAGGAGAAAATAAATAGGTATGTTATTTTATATACATGGTCTATGTACACTGATGAGAGAGGTTTTTATTTATTTTTATTTTTCTTTTATTTTTCCCATTTTTATTTTAGTTTTATTATTATAAATATGTACAAAATATAAGAAGCACTTTTTATTTTTATTTTGAGGAAAATAAAATTATTTATATACATAGGGTTATGTACACCATGATTGATCTTATCTCCCTCTACTTGGTTTCTTTTGCGATGAAGCCCATGCTGAGCCCTCCCTTGGGATTAGGTCGCTCAATACTTATTCTAAATATTTCCCTCTTTTTCTTTTATTTCTTATTCTTTTATTTTTGCACAAAAAACATACTAATTATTAATATTTACACAATGCATGCATGTTGGTAATTTATTCTATTTATACATATATACATGGTGTTTTGCAAAGGTTTTGTAGCTAAAATAAAAGAATAAAGAGTGATGAATGGGGATTCATCAATGAACGATGCTTCCCAATTTTATTTGGATCATGAGAAGTTCATATCAGAAGGAGCGATGATGGATGGCGTGCAAATGGATTTGATTCATGATCTGTATTCATAATTGATTTTTTATCCAAGGTATTTTGATTTCATATAATTTAGTAATTTACACGCGACTATCAATAATACTTGACGTATTACAAGTAATAAAATAAGTTACCTAAGTAAAGAGGGGGATTGTTTGATAGTAATTCAAAAAGGATAATAGAATAAGTAAGATTGAGAGAAGCATCAATAACATGTAACAAATCATAAAGTAAGAGAAAATAATGGAATCGGTAACTTCGAATAATTATAAAAAAGTGCGAGATCAGTAACTTACGTATTGCTATCAGTAACGCTCGATGCATTGTAAGTAACTAAAAAGGTTATACAAGTAAATAAGGGGTGCCTTAGTAACACTCAAAGTATTAAGTAACTGTAAAATCAGTAAAAATCAAAATGAGTTCAATAATATGGACATTTGTAATCAGTATTTGTTGTATGGATATTGTAATTTTTACCTTCATGTTTGAATATAATACTTATCTCACAACAAAAATTACTTGATTTATGAATATGTATTACTTGAGTAACATGCATGAATTACTAATTTTTATACAAACACAATATTACAAATGTAAATTACTAACAATTGTTTTCAGTATTACTGATCTCGCAACAAATAATTACTTGAGTACAACAAGTACATTATCGATTAAATGTACAATGATTGTTTCTTTGGTCCGAAATCAAGGATTTGAATTTATCATTCCAAAACCATCTTTCTTTTTTAAGGATTCGGTATAATTGGAAATATTAAAGGCTAAAACATATTAACATCCTTCCCAAATTGAAATCCTTCGAAATAAGAAACTTTGCAAATGAAAATATATGTGGAGAGCCTACATTTGGCACTCACCAAAACTCAAATGGGCATGCGACCCATTGGATAAGATCTCTATATATGTGTATGTGTGTGCGTGTGTCTATATATAGAGGAAATGCTTACCTACACCATTTTCATTTTTTTCAATTTTTTTTATTTTTTTGAAAAATGCTTCCATGGATTTTCATAACTATATCCCTCTAATATGTCATTCAAATTTCGTCAGAAACAGAGACTCATATGCCCTCCATCCATAATAGATAATTTTAACGGTCTTAGATTTGCTGTAATTTACCTGTTTTGGATGGAGGACATAGGAGTTTCTGTTTCTGACGAAATTTGAATGACTTGTTAGAGAGATATAGTTATGAAAATCCATGGAAGTATTTTTCAAAAAAATAAAAAAAGTTGGGAAAAAAATAAAAATGGAGTAGGTAAGTTACCTACTCCATGGAGTAGGATCCCTTTCCTCATATATATATAGGAAAAAAGGAGTATGCTCCCTGGTTGTAGCTAACTTACATGCTCCCACCCCTTTTCCCTTGTATTTTTTTTATTTTTCTGAAATGAAACATATTAGAATTTTGATCACAATATGTCACCATGGTGTCATTAAAAATTCGACTTAATTCGATACTTCTATCCACTCCATCAAGACTGTCAAATTTTAACGGTTTCAGAATTGCTGAAAATGACCCCCTCTATATGGAGGGTATAGGAGTCTCTATTTCTGACGAAATAGGAATGTCATGTTAGAGGGATATAATGATGGATATACATATTTTTATTTTCCAAAAAAATAAAAATTATGGAAAAATAGAGGTGGGAGTAGCCAGTTGGCTACTCCCAGGGAGCGGCCTCATTTAACTCATATATATATGACTTATCCAATGAGCCCTATGCCCATTAGAGATGAGATGAGTCCCTAATCCCAGCAGTTTGAACTTAATCAGACAATCAATAACTCTAGTAACTTTTGTATTGCCATCAGTAACTGAACTCAGTAATGCTAAACACACCAGTAACTTTTGTATTGTCATCCGTAACTTTGAATCAAATGTAAGTAAAAGAAGTAATTTAATCAGTAACTTTGGTTCGCACTTGCTTTTAACTTTGTATAAGTTACTAGAGCTATGATACCACTTACTGAAGCTACGATATATATTACTGAAGCATGGCTCTATATTAGTTACTGGAGCTTGTATTTCTATTACTGGAGATGGAGTAGGCTGTTACTAGAGCTTGTATTTTTATTACTGGAGTTGGAGATGAAGCGGGCTCATTTCATCTCTAACGGGCACATGACCCATTGGATGAAAATCCTATATATATATATATATATATATATATATATATATATATATATATATATATATATATATATATATATATGGGGTTCAATGGGGTTGCCCCCTTGAGGTAGCTAACATGGTTGCCCCCACCCCTTTTTCGATATTTTTTTATTTTTTTTTGAAAAATATGATCATGTATATTCATCTATATATCCCTCCTATATGCCATTCGAATTTCGTCAGTTACATACTCCTATGCCCTTCATCTAGAACAGGTCGATTACATCGACATTTAGACCATTTGAATTACCTATTCTAGATGGAGGGCATATGAGTCTCTGTTTCTGACAAAATTCGAATGATATTTTGGAGGGATATATAGATGAATATACATGATTTTATTTTGCAAAAAATAAAAAAAATTGTGGAAAAATGGGACGGGGGAAGTCCCATTTTTTCCAATAAATATATATAAAGATGATCTTGTGAGAGCAAAAAACTGCGAGAGCAAAAAACTGCGAGAGCATGATAACAGTGAATCTGGACCAATAGATTCTGTCATCTTTATCTTGATTGATTGGAGGAGGAGAGAGAACATTATAATCTAGTGGTCCAGATTCATTGCTCTCATGCTCTCACAGTTTTTGGCTCTCACAGGATCAACCCCCTCTCTCTACACACACACCCACACGCACACACACACACACGCACACGCGCACACACACATACACGCACATGCACACGCACACACACACACGCACACACACACACACACACGCACTCACACACACACACGATACACACACACACACACGATACACACGCGCGCACACGCACGCACACGCACGCGCACGCACGCACGCACACACCCACGCACGCACGCATGCGCGCGTGCACGCGCACGCGCACGCGTACGCGCACACGCACACGCACACGCACACGCACGCACGCGCACACACACACACACATACACAGAGAGTGGCGATCCTGTGAGATGGGAATTCTGTGAGATGGGTAATCTCAACCACCCATTTTACCATCATTTACAGCATGAAACCTGGAGGGATTTTGGTGAGATGGGAAATTCTGGACCATTAATTTCTGTCTTCTCTCTCCTACCTTTCTCTCTCATGGTTGAAACTAGTGGTTCAGAATTTCCCATCTCACCATCTCACAAAATCCCATCTCACATGATCACTCCTCTCTCTCTATATATATATATATGGGTAAAATGTATATGCCCCCTAGGGGGAGCTAACTTAGCTCCCCCGTCCTATATAATCCATATTTTTTTATTTTTTTTGAAAATAAAAATTATGTAAATTCATTATTATATCCCTATATTATGTCATTAAAATTTCATATGAAACAAAAACTTCTACGACTTCAATCCAGACGGGGTCGATTTAAAAAATCTTATGACAAAAAAAAATGACTGTCTGGATGGAGGCCGTAGGAGTCTCTGTTTCACACGAAATTTTAATGACACAATATAGGGATATAGTGATGAATATTCACGGAAGAAATTTGCAAAAAAAAGGAGAAAATGGGGCGGGGGTAGCTAAGTTAGCTACCCCCTGGGGGCATCCCCATTTTACCCTATATATATATATATATATATGAGACCCTTCCAATAAGACGGGTCTTTCCTGAAATTAAAAAAGCCACAACCAAATTGTAAATTGTGCAACAATTTTGTAAAATATAAACAACACATTGTAAAACAATGATGGTCATGCTATTTTGTAAAATTAACATCCATATTGTAAATAACATCTTTTGTTCAATATAATAATATTTTCATAAATCTTTCTTGATATACATATTATGTTAACATTTATTATTAAATTTATAGAGCTAGAAACTATAAAATAAATAGAAGAATGTCTAAATTAGTGCGATTTTCCATGCATCCTGGAAAGACCCACCTCATTAGAAGTTTTTCTAGTTTGTGTGTGTGTCTATAGTATCAAGACCAAAGATTAAATATCCAATTTCTGCACAAACCATGGACCATAAGTAATTTAGGGCGGTGGCGAAGAGCCGATTGGGATATGGAGAAAGACAACCACGAGAATGAAAACTCTTGTGCAGTATATTATGTATATGGGAAGAGGTTCTATATCCAAAGGTAAAGATAATGAGGTTCCGCATTCGATGGAATTCTAAGAAAAATCACAAGTTTTCATTTTTGGGGGTGATTGTGCTGTAGGAAAAGGGAGACTAGTGACCGGGGTTCGAGGGCTTTCACCCGATTTAGTTTATGCCCTTTTTAGCCTGGCTCTTCGAAAAGAATGTTTGATCATCTTAAGCAAGAAGAGCATTAGCAAGTACCAATATTAAGAACATAAAAAAATCTTCATGGATATGTCACCATCTAAATCCTTCAAAAATTTTCAACTTCTATTCAACACCATCTGATCGCGAAGACATTTCTGACGTGGAAATTCATGTACATCCTTTTTATATTAAATTTATTTGATGGTATCTATTTGGATTCTCATTGGATTAATATAAATTTAATTAGGTTGGGTTTATGATGCTTATATATGTATTTATAAAGATGATTGGGTTACTACTGATATTTTAATTTTAATGTTAAGTTATTATATTAAAATGCATAAGGGTAGATAATATTAAACACTTGTAAATTTATTTTTTTTGAATTTTATATAAGTTTACAATAGTTATAAATTGTACAGATGAATTCAAAAAAATCACAATCTAATATATATGAAAATGAGTGAGGAAAATAGCTTAGAGGAAATTATGCCTTACAGACCTATCAATTTCCTTGTTTACTATCCACATAGATTTTTTTAAAAAACAATGCATATCTTGAAATATAACCTTATTATTCGGATTGTTTCGTCTCTTAACTTTAGCTTTCCTCCATAATGGAAGGTAGACAGATGGCTTCGAACTCCAGCACCGTCTGGAAGCGCTGTATAGAAGAATATTTAGTATAACAATGAGTTGCAACATATATTTTAGATATTTATGATTTTTTAATATATTTGACCTCTATTTCTAACTTAGAGCATGTATTTTTGATTTATATATTAATCGATTGAATTCTCTTATAATGATTGACAATCAATATGGAATTTATTTTGAAAAAAATCTAAATTGTACATATATTTATATTTCTGCACTAAATGAAAACTTATTTTTGATGGTTTAACAATCACATAAATAATGTGCTAAGAATATGACCTAGTTACAGTTGTTTAATGCATTTTTAGAAATTATAATTGCATTATAAGATCAATGCTTACAATTAGAAGTTGATAGCAATAGAGCTCATAATTTGATAATGAAAAAGATAAAGTTAAGTTAAAATCAATCGCTTTAGAAGAATAACGTTCCAAAATAAGTTGAGATGGAGAGATCATGTCATCTATTGCAAATATAAAAAATCGAAATAGAAAGAGAGGTGGGGAGGGGCTCATATGTTATGTGGAGAGGGAGAAGTGTTGTGTGTGTGTATTGGGGTGGGGGGGATATGCCTCTTTAGAACATTCGATCCAGACATCAGGCCTTGGACTTGAACTGCATACCATTAGGACTATAGGATCAAGTTGGTGTCTTCTTTTTGTTGTTTATTCCCATCTGTGAATCGGCTCGTCCCTTGAGAGATCACTCTCGAGGTTTCGTTCACCACTAGCCGAGGTGATTAGACCCCGTGGCAGGCGATGGTTCTATTTTCTCGCCTCTCTATGTTCTTTTCACTCTTTTCTCCTCCATCTTATTCTCATGTATGTTCTTTTGAAGGTTTAATGAAAATACCCCATGGATACCTTCTTTAAAAAAATAAGAGAGTTAATATCAGGTGCATTAAAGCAAACTTTACTACAAATTCTAAACTAAACAAGATCATAATAACAATAAAATTCAAATACGAGAAATTACAAAAAGGTACATGATTAAACATATCGTTAGTCAAGCTTTCCTATTAATCGGGTCGACTAAGGTCCTTTTATAAAATGGTTCATATCTCAAGCAGGTGGAGTCTTCAAGCGTAAATTTAAGAAATATCTACCTTGACTTGAACTTACCGAGAGGTAGTAGGCTAACTTTTTCTTACCAAATAGGGACTTTATGGCTTAACAGGAACAACCAAATTCATTCAAGTTGTGAACTTGGTCAGTGGAATTGGCTTAGTCATCATATATGTAGGGTTATGCAATGTGTAGATCTTCTTCATCCATATTTTGTCATGTGCTTACTTCATTAATGAAGTGGTATCTAATGTCAATGTTTTGTTTTCTCATGGTGCATTTGGTCCATTATCAAATGTATGATAATTTTCTCAACCAAGTTACTTACTTGATTTCTTGGGATATCACTATTTTTTGTTGCATGATAGATAAAACCATGATGTGACGCATAGTTGCTTTCCTATAAAATGCACATCCATCAATAATAAATAGAAAACATGTCGTGGATTTTTTGCTACAGTCACTTGTACGGTTAATATAAAAAAGCAACTAATCCATATCCTTACTCCCTAAACTTAAGACAGAATCCAATGGTACCTTGCAAGTATCTTGGAATTCCCTTCAAAGAAAACCAAAGGAAATCTAATGATAGTTAATTAAGTTACCTTGTTGTTACTTAAGTCAATATATAAGAATGTGGGAGAATGGAAATTGAAAAGACTCTGTATAGTTAGACATTAGTATCTATAACAACATTGGGTGCATGCATGCATATATTTTCACTTAAGGAAAATGTCTAATAACACATGGGGTTGTTAAGGGTTCAGATCCTCTGAGTAATTTTGCTTTTACCTATAGTGAGTAATAGCATTAGCTCTCCATTAATTCAACATATACCTACCAACTAAATACTAATCAGTTTAGCAAAATTAAATTACGATGTAACAACTAGAATTTGAAGTAACACTTGGAATTTTTGTTAAGAGCTTAAGATTCAAATTTTGAGTGTTTAAAATCTATTTATATTAATGTGTGGTAAGTCCTCTTTCCGTGGAAACCAAGGTGATAAAGATATGCATATACTCTTTGGTTCACTATCCAAAACTGTGAGTTATAATGCTTTAGTTTTTGTTTTTTTATTTATCATGCATTTCATTATTGTACTTTTTTAGTCAACCGTAAATTGTGCTTTACTTTTTATTTTTCTATATTTATATTTATACAAGATGATTTTTCTATAATTGGTATTATCCACCATGGACTCAAATGGGGGTAAACTTGGATTTCATAATCGATAATGTTCTTGAAGCTATCATCTTAGGAGATAAACCAATATTAAATCAATAATTCAATTCTGAATGTGATGCATTCACATTTTATAATGCTTATGCTGGAGTTCAAGGATTTGGAATTCAACGAGAAAATTACATCAAAATAAAACAAGTGGTGACATACTGTTAGTTGATTTTTTGCTTAAAGTAAGGTTTTTATAGGTCTGATAAGAGGGACGAGATAACTAAAAATCCACAAGCAAAAACAAGAACAGATTGTCTTGCTTATATGTTTATATCAAAGAAGAAAGGAAATGAGAAGTTTGTTGTCTATGATTTTGTGGAAGAACATAACCGTACTTTACATATTTCTCAATGAACTCACTTGTTGCCTTCACAAAGAAAAATATCAAAAGCACATTATTTATGCTGAGTTAGGCGATGATGCTGGTGTTAATCTAAAGGAGGTGTATGATCTTGCTGCGAGAATGACTGGTGGTCAACAAAATCTTGGTTATACAAAAATAGATCAGAAATATTTTTTCGCACTAGACGTTAAAGAGATATGGAGTACGATGTAGATGCGAGTATATTAAGATATTTTCAGAAACAATGTTCGGATAATTCATCCTTTTGTTATGCAATACAAGTTGATTGTAAAGAGCAAATTACCAATATTTTGAGCAGATTCTCAAATGCTTCTAGATTATGAATACTTTGGTGATGTACTAAGATTCGATACAACATTTGGAGCAAATAATGAATGTAGACCATGTGGAGTTTTCACTGATTTTAACCATCATAGGCGGATGATCGTGTTTGGAGCTGCTTTATTATATGATAAAACTATAGAATCATTTAAACGGTTGTTCGAGACATTTTTTGAATCTCATCATAACAAACATCCTAAGACAATTTTCACGGATCAATATGCTACAATGTCAAATGCCATCCAAAATGCGCTACCAAATAAATATCATGCTCTTTGCACTTGGCACATAATGAATAATGCAACAAAATATTTAGTAGGATTAGTTGTGAATGGTAAAAAAATATTGAAGCTCTTTGGAGAATTTATGCATGAGATAGAATGAGAGGATGCATTCCACAACAAATGGCAAGATATTCTCTTAGAGTATTCTTGATGGACAAGACATGGTTATAGTTAATATATGCTTTGAAGCATAAGTGGGCAAAGGCTTTTATGAAAAATACATTCAAACTTAATATCTAGAATACACAACTTTCAGAAAGTCTTAATTCAGACCTCAAGGATTATCTACGGGTGGATTATAATTTATTGTTACTTCTTCAGTATTTTGAACGTGTTGTTGCAGATAAAAGGCATAATGAATTAGTCGTTGAATACGAAACACACCAAAAATTGAATGTCTGCTCCAATGATCATGCAAATGAGTAAAGTATACACAAACTATATTCGTCGTCTTTCAAAAAGAGCATGACTTGCATTTAGTGGTAATTATAAATGAATGCTCACAATCAGATGATTTTATTCAATGGAAACTCACTGCGTATCAGTTGGAAAAAGAATATGAAGCATTTATGAAGCCATACTCCTCCATTATAATTTTCATCTGCAGATTGTTTGAAATGGTTGGTATCATGCGTTGTCATGCTATCGAAATATTGAAACATATGGGTGTAAAATTTTTAACTTAACTTTATATTCTACAACATTGGAGAAAAGATGCTCGGGATATAGTTTTGCATAGCACAAACACGAGTAATAATCTCAATGATCCTCACTTAAATAATTATGATCGTCGTAAAGTTTTAACATCTTTATCAGTGAAAGTGTCTTCCTTAGCTGCTGAAAGTGAAGAGGCAACTGAATATGCTATAAATGTAATGACAATCTGCATTAATATTTATAATGCCATCATACTGCCTCAAAAGAAGTATATGACAATCGAACAATCCCTGAAAAGTATGCCAATGTATGAGGAGTCAAAACTAAGAAAACTCAAAAGTGCAGACAACGAAAGCAAAAGAAAAGTTCCATAGAGAAAAGGAGGAAACATCAATGCTCTTCAAATCTTGAGATATTAAGTTATAATTCATATACTTATCTTTTTTAAAGTCAATTTATTAAATATTTATCAATGGTTTCATGGAGATAATATACAATCTGGTAATGTCAACACAACATTACAACTTTAAAGTCATTTGTGGGAACATGTACGTGGTGGAGATATTTATAATTTTTTGATGAGTTATATATGCTTACCTCCAAACTTGTTATTAGTTTAAATATAGTGGTTATATATCAATAAATATATTATTATAAGTGGTACAAGTAAACTTAGATATGATGAAAGCTACTTTAAGTAGATTGGGAAGGAGGACATATATTTACAAAAGAATATTTTTTTGAGGGGGGAGGGAGATATCTGTCATCAATCTTGGATTCTTTCACGACTTTTTTTATATTTATGTGTGACTTAATTGGTACATGCGTTGTTATTTTACGTGAAATTTTTGTAGCGATGTTGTATGTTTAATTTAATTAACTTTCCTTATTCGAAAATGAAATATTTTATGTGGAGGTTGTTATACATGTGTATTATAGTTATTAGTTGTCATATTTTGTATGTCATGGACATAATTTTGTATTGCAAGGAATTAATTTCTAAGTTTATTATTCTGGAGCATTTATTATCCTTGATGTATGGTTAGATTTTAGCCATGTGGAATGGAGATGATGTGACTTCCATCTATGAACTTTTACCCACTCGAGGTAAAAGTAAATTTACCGGGAAGATCTATACCCATGACACATGTGGCTTTCTTCAGCCACGTGTAATCTAGAAATCTTGTGCATGTGTGAGAATAAATAGCAATTCAAAGGCATTAATGGGCAAAATTAGATTCACTCGTAGGGATCAATTGGGATGATGGCAATGATTACTTAGGATCTTGAGTATCCTATCTTTTAAAACCGGTGAAAAGTGAGATTTCTCTCCTCTTCAACTGAAAAAACAGAAATAACTTTTTCATGTTATGTGCGCCAATGAGAAAAAAACCAACTTGTGCTGGATACACTTACGGAAAGTTTGGCCTTGTTACCTGTCTCATAGAACCATCGACGATGGAAGGACTTTATAGGGATTCAATATCCCATTTGGGTCCAACAACCTCTTCAAGGATGCCATTAGTTTAACCTGATAGCAAAAAGAGGAACTCCATAGACTGTAAAGGTTATCATTGCAATCATATATAGATTTTAATGGTATCAATTAAGCATACAAAATTTTCAAAAGATAACTTACTGCTTCTGGTGATTTGCTGTAGTGAATTTTATCTGCTTTCATCAATCCCAGGCCATGTTCTGCACTTATACTGCCTCTGTGCTTAGATGTCCACTCATATACAAAAGGTTCAATTTTTGCAAGTAGCTGCATTAACATTGTCGTGTCTTGGTTTGTTATTGTCGTGTCTTTATTTAAGAACAGCTTATACAGAAGAAAAAAATTGGACATGCAAAGTTTACATTGTCATCATACTCAGCGGCTGAGATATTCAGATGCAAGTTCCCATCTCCAAGATGACCGAATCCCACAACTTTCGCAGCCTCCCCTGAAACAGAGCAGCATCTTGAACAAATGGCAATTGACAAAGATGACACTTAAATAGGAGGTACTTTTTCTCCTTTCCCGTCATTAGGACTGCGATTTGTGAAAAGCTTCTTTTTAGATCTGCACCATGAATAAGATGCCGGGCGAAACAAGTGTATATAGCATGTTTTCCTCATCTGTGATAGAAAAGTGTCCCCCTGTTCCTTAATTAACCTCCAAACGATCAAAGCATTCTAGGCCTCTATGAGCTAAAGTGACCTCTTATCTTATCAATTTGAGGTAAAGAAACATTCTTCCATATCCGACTGCATGATGTTTCATTTTTTGAAATCAATAATATCAGAAAGACTAGTTAATTGCAATTCAAACCAGAAAATAATTCAGTTTCTTTGGTAAAACGATATAAATCTGTTGAGAATAGTGGATAGTTGAGTCAATTGGGTTGTATTGTAGTTAAGGGCCTGTGTTTGGTTCCATGTTGCCTTGTGGAAGAGTTGGGCATGCGTAGGACCTGTATAGAGAGCCTTGTACTGCAGGTTTTAGGGAGAAGAAGAAATGAGAAAATGTGGTGGTCGCATCTCCCATGGAATGGACAGGTCATCCTAACCATCTCGAACCACATAAATTCAATTTTGGTAATTGTGATTTATTGTGTTTTTATCTTTATTTTAGGTTTCAACATGATATCAAAGCTAGTAAGAAGGAATATATAACAAGATCCTGCAAAAGTGGATGGGGAAGATCAAAAAAATACATAAAGCAAACTAGTAAGAAGGATGTGGTTCTATGAATCTAAGCGTGAGTATGACCCAAATCAGAACTGTTTGAAAGCAGAGAACCATGTCGCTGATGCCACTTATGTAGTATGAAGAGACTTGATTGATGTTGTTGCATCTAACTTACGCTACATTGTACCAGCTCAAACATAATGATAAAAGACACTGTTAGGATACTCCGATGTTTATTCCATAGAGCCCTTGGGTCTCTTATATAGGGAGAGAGCCCTTGGGTAAATTACATGAGAGGTACATAAAGAAACTAAAATAATAAATAACATCGCAGACTAATAACTATCTCTACACTCCCCCTCAAGATGGAGCATAGATATCTATCATGCTCAGCTTGGAAGAACATCTCTGGAAAGGTCCTCTGAGCAATGGCTTCGTGAATATGTCTGCTGTCTGGTCCTCTGAACTGACGTGGGACGTGGAGATGAAGCCCTTCTGAATCATGTCCCTAGTGAAGTGACAATCCACCTCTATATGTTTTGTTCTCTCATGGAAGGCTGGATTGTTGGCAATGAATAACGCTGCCTGATTGTCACATTGCAGGTTCATAGGCAAGGGGACTTCAACATTCAGATCTTCTAGAACTGCTTTAACCCACATCATTTCTGTGCTTGCCTGTGCCATGGCCCTGTACTCGGATTCGGCACTGGATCTTGCTACAACAGTCTGCTTCTTGCTTTTCCAGGAGACTAAAGAGCTTCCTACAAAGACAGCAAATCCAAAAGTAGACTTACGATCTCGTGGACATCCTGCATAATCCGCATCTGCGCAGGCTGAAATAGACAAATCTGTGGCTTTCTTGAACAGCAACCCTGTGCCTGGAGAAGACTTCAGATATCTCAATATCATGTACAATGCGTCCATATGTACTTGCCTCGGCTGCTCCATAAATTGACTCACCCGGTTTACTGCAAGTGCAATATCCGGTCGAGTTATAGTGATGTATAAGAGCTTGCCCACCATTTCTCTGTACCTTCTTTTGTCCACCTCCTCAGTGTCCTCATCGTACAGCTTCATGCTTGGGTCCATGGGTGTACTTGAAGGTCTGCATCCAGTCATTCCTGTTTCTATCAGCAAATCTGTGACATATTTCCTCTGATTCATCACCATTCCTTGTGCATTTCTTGCAAATTCTATTCCCAGAAAATACCGTATTGTGCCTAGATCCTTTGTAGTGAACTGGCTGCCCAACATAGACTTGGTCATCTCAACCCCTTGTGCATCATCTCCAGTAACCAGTATGTCATCAACATATACCATAACAACGATGGTACCTCTAGAGGTCTTCCGGACAAACAGTGAGTGATCCGCATTTGATCTTCTGAAACCCTGTCGTTCAATAAGCTGGGAGAGCTTCTGGAACCACGCACGAGGACTCTGCTTAAGGCCATAGATAGCCTTATGAAGTCTACACACCTTCTGTGACTCCCCCTCAGCAGCAAACCCTGGTGGCTGCTGCATGTAGACTTCCTCCTGTAGATCACCATACAAGAAAGCATTCTTAACATCAAGCTGGAATATGGGCCAGTCACGTACCACTGCAACCGATAGAAGAATGCGAAGGGTAGAATGTCTCGCCACCGGTGAAAAAGTGTCCAAGTAGTCTACCCCATATGTCTGTGTAAATCCTCGTGCGACAAGCCTGGCCTTGTATCTGTCAAGACGACCATCTGCATGATATTTGATTGTAAAGACCCACTTGCAGCTTACAACAGACGCACCTGGAGGAATAGGGACCAGAGACCAAGTCCCTCTGGATTGCAATGCACGCATCTCCTCTTCCATTGCTAAACGCCAGCATTCAGTCTTCATGGCATCCTGATATGTCCGTGGAATCTCAACGGATGATACAGCTGCGGCAAACTTCTGGAAATCCCCAGTGAGTCGATGAAAGGATACATGAGAAGCTAGGGGATATGAGGCACACTGTCTCCGCTGTTTCCTATGAGCAATGGGCCGGTCCAAGTCATCCAAAACAGTGCTGACCGGTTGGTCATCCTCCTGTGGTGAAATCTCCTGCACATGTGCATTATTTAACCCATCATTAATATCAGAACATACCTGAGGCGTGCTGGATGGTTGAGATGTAGCTTGAGCAGGGCCTTTGCGTCTCGTATAGAACTTAGTGAGAGGAACAACTGGCGGTGGTGGTGGTGGTGGCGGAGATGGTGGTGGTGGTGTTGATATTGATGGTGGTGGAGTAGAGGACGGACCAAGGCTTGGAGGTGGTGGAACATAGATCTGGGAGTCTGATGATGTGGAGGAGACCAACCTGTCACCTGCAGGCGAGAAGTACATGACTGGTTCGAAAAAGGTAACATCTGCACTCACATAGTACTTGTCATTGACAGGATCATAGCAACGGTACCCCTTCTGTGTCCTGGAGTAACCCACGAAAACGCACTTGATAGCCCTAGGGGATAGCTTATCAAGCCCCGGAGATAAGCGGTGAACAAAAGCGACAGTGCCAAATACCCGAGGTGTCAGTGTAAATAAATCTCTGTCAGGAAAGAGAACAGAGATTGGAGACTTTTCCCCCAGAACAGTTGTAGGCATTCGATTGACCAGATAACATGCTGTAAGTATAGCATCACCCCAAAAGGATAATGGGGCACAACTCTGAATAAGTAAAGTGCGTGCAATGTCAAGAAAGTGTCGATGTTTTCGTTCGGCAACCCCATTTTGTTGAGAGGTGTAGGCACATGTGGTTTGGTGAACAATGCCTTTAGATGAAAGGAAGCTAGCAAGAGAGCGAGTGCAGAACTCCAAGGCATTGTCTGTACGCACATACTTAACAGTGGATGAAAAAACATTCTGAACTTCATTTATTAGATTTTGGAGAACATTTCCTGCTTCAGATTTATTTTTGAGAAGAAAGGTCCACGACACTCTGGAGAAATCATCAACTACAACTAGATAGAACCTGTGCCCCTGGTGATCCGGGACACGACTTGGACCCCAAATATCTATATGGAATAACTCAAACGGGGAGCTACTGCTCCGACTCTGACGACTGGGGAAGCTAGACCGATGGTGCTTCCCTAACTGACACGCTTCACACCGAAAAGAGGAACTCGGAGATATCTGAGGCAGGAGATGACGCATCTTCTGCAGTGGTAGATGACCGAACCGAAGATGCCAGGTGTACGGAGAAACAGAGGCCTGGTTATGTAAGGAGACGCCAACGTAGGAGCTACGAACGAGACGATAAAGGCCATTGTGCTCAGAACCACAGCCAATCACCCTGCCCGTCAGTATGTCCTGAAAAATAACAGACGATGGATCAAAAATAGCACGACAGTGCAAATCACGTGTAATCTGACTAATAGATAAGAGGTTCATAGAGAATTCTGGAGCATGTAGCACATTCTGTAAGTGCATAGAAGGTAGCAGAGCTGTCTCCCCCTGACCAATGATAGGAGAGTGAGTACCGTCAGCAATAAGTACAGAGCGACCTGGCTGAACAGCTCTGTAGGACTGCAGAATATCTTTCTCACGGCATAGGTGATGGGTAGCTCCAGAGTCAACAATCCATCCTGTTAGGTCATGATTATGAAATGAGACTGAAGGACTACCTGAAGCACTGGCTGAGGCCGATGTACTGGCTGACACCGAAGTCGCAACATCAGAAACGTCTGCACCCTCTGATGAAGAAGATTGTGGCATAATATCCCGAAGTCGTGCCACCAATTCTTCGAACCTGTGATCTGGAGTGGATGCGGGTGGACCCTGAACATGATCAGCTACTCGTGCAGAAGGAGGGAAACCATGCTTGGAATAGCATGTATCCTCTGAATGACCAGTGCGGCGGCAGTACGAGCACGTAGAGCGTATGCGGCCTCCACGTCCACGTCCACTACTTCCTCTGCCACGAAATGGGAACGAACCACCACGTCCCCTGGAAACTGCCATCGCTGACGGAGTCTCAGTCGCTGTACTGGATGGAATGGGTACACGACTGAGCCTTCTGTATACCTCTTCCATCGGTGGGATGGTAGCATCTGCCAGTATCTGGGCGCGTGCTGCCTCGTACTCCGGATCGAGGGCAGCGAGTAATACGCCAACCATAGTGGCGTTGCGGAACGTCTTCTGCTGTTCCGGTGTGGCTGTAAGCGGAATAGTGCTGTAGAGCTTCTCGAACATGCCACGAAGCGACGTGTACAGGGAATGAAGAGGCTTCCCATTCTGCTTCGTGGTAAATATATCATGCTGCAACTGGAGCATCTTCGTCTCATTGCGGACCTGAGAGTACGTCATAGCCAAAATATCCCACATCGCTTTAGCGGTGGGTTGGTGAAGGACATCGTTCGCTATCTCCGTCGTGAGCGTACCTGAGAGCCACACTTTGGCGTACGCATCATCCGCCTCCCATGAGGCATAGATCCCTGTCTTCTCCGGCGGTTCATCCTCGGTAAGAATATGCTTCTTACCACACGACTTCATAAGACTGAGGAACTGCATCGCCCACAGTTCGTAATTCGTCCCGTCCATCTTGACGATTGGTGCCGAACCTTTGAAGGCACCTATGGCGGGCATATCAACTTTCTGATCTGACATGATGCCGGAGAAGAGTAACTACTGATAGATCAAGAGAAAACTGTCTACCAAAACCTTGTAGGATCCAAGTGCATAGGTAGACGATTATGCACTTGAATCAAACATAACGCCGAGTCCTAGGAAGAACGCGGCACACCGGTACCGAGTAGAGGCCTTGGAAGCCTCTACTTGGCAAAAATAACGGCTGTCAAGTAACGATCAGCGGCTGGACAGCAGCAGGAGGGGCCCGGCGTCGGCTGATGAGGGCCTGGCGGCGATGGGGAGGCCCGGCAGGGGCTGGCGGCTGGTTGAGGAGGGCCCCGGCGGCGGTGGGAGCCCTTGGCAGGGGCTGGCGGCGATTGGGAAGACCGCTGGGGGGGCTTGGAAGCCCGCTGGGAGGGAGGGCTGGGTGCTGGAGGGGCCCGCTGGGGGCTGCGGGGGGCAGCGAGGAGGCAGCGAGCCCTAGGCGGCGGCGGGAGGTAGGGTTCGAAACCCTAGGCGGCGAGAGAGGGGGGGGGGAGGGGGGACGGCGGTGGAGAACCCTAGGGTTAGGGTTATGGCTCTGATACCATGTTAGGATACTCCGATGTTTATTCCATAGAGCCCTTGGGTCTCTTATATAGGGAGAGAGCCCTTGGGTAAATTACATGAGAGGTACATAAAGAAACTAAAATAATAAATAACATCGCAGACTAATAACTATCTCTACAGACACAAAATGATTTATTAAGTATAGCTATGAATTTAATAATAACTATAGATTATATCATAAGCTATATTTTTATTTTGAAAAGAATTACAGGTACTGCACATATCTATTGATATTAATATATGTTCATTCAGCACATTTGTCCTTCTAAAAAGGATAAATATACAAGTCAGTATATTGGATGAGGAACAATCCACATAACCACAAGTTGGATAAGGTAGTATATTGGATGTGGGTTGTATCTACTTGCATCCTAGTGCAGAATTTTCGAGGAAGGGCTACTGATTGGACTGCCTTTTAGAAGTGTGGATCCAGAAACACAATAAATTTATAATACACACGCTGGCATAGAATACACCAGTCAGAATGGTTTCACGAATTTCAAATATAGAAATGGAACCTTAATCTGTACCCTAAAATGTCCCCCCTAAACTGGTGGAATAACAACTCCTAAACCGATGGAATGGCAACACAAGTAAGAGCATGCAAAAGTAAGGCTAACTCGTAAAAAGGTCTATATATTTAAATACGATGGTAAGAAGCGAAGAAATTCAATAAAATAAATCACCAAGCTGTATGCGCATTTCTTCCACGATGCCGTAGAGATTTTCAAGCGGCAACGACAAGTCATACTTGTAGACCGCCCCAGCTTTACTTAGTGCCTCAGCTATTCCCTGGTACATACAACAATTATAAGCTCATCACCGAAACTATCGAAAGAGACGAAAACTACGACATGGTACTAGTAACTGAAAAAAGAGACTGGCCCGTTGTTGAAAATGGCGTAATGAGCCAGTAGAAGAAAATCGGTGATAAAATGAACTTTCTGCATACAAGATTATTCCCAACTCGAAGCACGGTGCATGCTTCAAAGATAGTATCACGAACTAAACACTTGTTGACTAAGTTCTCATAATTCCACCAACACAAATCATATAAAGTTCAGAATACGCATCCTATTTATCTGCAACTGTCTCACGCAATATATCCATTTTTTCCCGAATTTGGCATACTTAAAATTGGTAATACCCAATCAGGTTCCGATATTAGCCCGATCAACCAGTTTTATGTGACACTTTTAATTGAGTACAATGTTAGTAGGAGACACTAGTTATATTGAGTACATCAGTAAAGGAGGTGATCTTACTACAACGAAAAGGAATCTCTTGAGGGTTTAAATTTCCAGATGTCTCATCTGGAGCACAAAAACAGCATAGGAATATAATCTTTTGAATAAAAGCAGATAATATTTTTGTTGTAAAGGATTATCTGGCAAACTAGAAGCAAAAGATGACAAAAATATCTAGAGAAAAATAGTGTCCGAATTATACTAAGTTATCTCTTTTTCTTTTCATATGATGAAGATTTCTCCATGTTGGGAAAAATGAGAGACTTGTTTATTCCTTGAGCCTACGTAGCTTCCACAGAGGAAGATGACCGAACCGAAGATGCCACATGTAGGGGAAGACTGACCTAGTGGAAATAAAATAAGCACTAACATATAGAGACTGAACTAGTCAGTAAAGACCCCCTTGCTCACGACCACATCCTATTACCGTACCTACGAGTGTATCCTGAAACACAAGAGAAGATGAGTTAAAGATGTCACGACAATGTAAATCCTTAATGATTTGACTGACAAATAATAATTTCATTGAGAAATCAAGAGCATGCAGAACATTCTGCATGTTTATGGGTTGTGTTAGTCTGATATCAACCTATCTTGTAACGGGGGAATGCGTCTCATCAGCAACAACCACTATTCTTCCAAGTTGACCCGTTGTTCTGTAGGAAGTGAAGTGAGTTCCATCTCCATGTAGGTGATGAGTAGCACCTAAATCTGTTATCCACTCTGAGAGGTCTATCGTGTGACAATTAGTAAAGGCATAGGCTATACCTTAAGTACTGGCAGATGCAAAGGCAACTAAGTTGAACAAGCCAGATGGAGTACTAGAAAGATTTAAAGTGGGAGGCATGATCTCCCTCAGATGGGAGACAAACTCATAAAATATCTGCTCAAAAGAAGTTGTAGGAGGCGCATGAGTCTCAACCTGCTCAACAACACTGGTAGATGTTGGAAAGCCATGCTTAGGATAGCATATGTCCTCGGACTGACCAGAGCGGCGACAGTAAATGCATGTCTATCGTGAACGAACCGATCCTCTGCCACATGCACCTTGTCATCTGAACTATGAAGATCCTCATCTATCGCGAGATGCGGCCATCATCGAAGAGGTCTAAGAGGATGTTGATGAAGGATCTGTGATCCTACTAAGTTTGCAGTATACTTCCTCCATGAGATGTATGGTAGCATCCACAGGTAACTGTGACCGTGCAACATCATAAACATGATCAAGAGACACCAAAAAGGCATTAACCATGGTGGCATTTCTATACGTCTTCTGCTGCTTTGGTGTTGCTGCAAGAGGCATTAAGCCGTGGAGCTTCTCAAGCATGCCCTTGAGAGAAATGTATAAGATGTGAAGCGGACAATCATTCTGCTTAACCGTGAAGATGTCACGTTGGAGATGCAATATATTCGTCTCATTCCTTGCCATAAAGTATGTGGCAACAAGAATGTCCCACATCGCTTTCACCATGGGTTGATGTAAGATGCCATTGGCTATCTCTATGACCATGGTACTAAATGGTCACATACATGTATACACGTCATTCCCTTCCCAGGATGCATTAGGCCCCGTCTTGTCAGTCGGCTCTTCCTGTGCCATAATGTGCTTCTTTCCATTACATTGCATAAGGCTCATGAACTGCATGGTCCACCACTCATGGTTGGTTCCATCCATCTTGAAGATGGGTGTTGGGCCTTTAAAGGCACCCAAGGATGGGATCTCGACCTTGTATTCTGACATGATGCTGGAAATAGATGACGACGAGGTCAGTAAACTAAAGCAAACATACCTACATGAAAATGTAGAGAATTGGTTGTGTATGCATACTCATGCCACAATCATTCCAATGGACCTCAAAAGAACCCTAGGATGGTAAGGGTGATTTATAGGCCTAAATCACCCTAACATTGTCAAAACTAGACCCAAAACAGATCAGGGTGCCAACACCGTAGCTGTATTATTGGCTGATGTCGTTATTGGAACCCTAGATGGGTCCGACGGTGCCGTTGAAGGCATGGGGGTGGTGTCCTACGATGCCACTGGGACCCTAAGAGAGGTCATGCAGTGCCGTTAAGGGTTGGATGAAGCCACTCAGTGTAGATGAAGGTCCGATGATGGACCCTGACGGCTAGACGATGCCATTTGGGTGGGGTGGGGGGTCTGGCGATGGTCCCTAGCAGTTTGTTCCTTGTTTTTCCATGATATCAAGGAGCCTCCAATGAATATCGCAAAGGCAGAGGCAGATTTCTATCCTTAGGGCAACCATCATACTCAGAATCAAACTAATCTATAACAACCATTGAGGTCCTTCTGCTAAATAGTAGATCCATGATAGGAGAAGACTTGAGGTACCTCAAGATCATGTATATTGCATCCATGTGAACTTATCGTCGATGCTCCTTAAATTGTCTCACCTTACTTACAACAAAGGAGATATCCCTTCTTGTGATTGTGAAATGTTGAAGTATATGCATCACTTATGTATGATAGGTTACCACATCCAAAGTTTAGTCCCACATCTACCAGTGGTGGGACTTGAAGAGTCTGTGGATGCTATAAGAAGCTCCAGACCTCCTGTATCCAGTAAGAAATTTCAATGAAACATATGACCCCTTGAGGCCTTCTCCTGTGGTTTCGTCTCGCTCCTTAGGGAGTAGGGTTCCACGTAAAATCCCATGTTCTTCGTTGTTCTTTTATCATTATTTCTGATACACTTCCGCATTGTTTATTTTCTAACATGGTATCAGAGCGGGTTCAGTTCTTGGTTGTTGAGTTTTGAAGATATAATCTGATTATTATTCTTAAGTTCTATACTTGATCATGTTCGAGAAGAATTTTTCCACGGATTCTATTATGAGTTGTTCCAGAAAACCTAGGGTTTCTGTAACCCTAGAAATTACGAAGTGATTGTTGCGATTAGAAGTCTCACATGTGGAAAAGGTATACAGATCGGGAGGCCCCGGCAATTGAACTCCAATCTCCAAGTGTGAATCCTCGAGGATCCGGGTGCCCGTTTACGCACGTTCGCACCATTACATTCTCAATTCATCGCAGAAAGTATCGAAATTTCAGGGATTTCGTAGCAATAATTGCACACGACATTCCAACCACATTCATCAGATTCAATAAGACAATTGCCACCAAAATTTGATTTCATTCATTTTCATAATATATACAAATGTACATCAGTCTGACCGTACATACAGTAATCCCAAAATTTTTAAGCAGAAGAGAAAGGGAGCAAAATACATCATAATTTGAACAAAAAACTGAACAAAAACAACATACCGTGTGATATAAACCCTATCGCATGTAAACATCAACAACTACTGAACAACATGTTGTTTGCCTGCCAAAACATGTTTAGGAAAGAAGAGGTGCCAGCGGTTGCTGGTACCTCCTAAAATTTATAAGAATAAATATACATTTAATATGTTTAAAAGCAAGCAAGTAGAAAGATAGAACAAGTAAAGTTTACATCTACTTGCGTAAGTAAAAAGGTTTTCAGACTTGTAAGCATCTCCCATAAGCACCCATTATTCCAACATTTTTCATATATAACATATTTATTTCGTAATCAAAATTTTATAATTGTATGAGTGTATGTATATATATTATCAATTTGACCATATATCACATCTGTGGATTTTGACGATGTAAAAGATGGAATTGGAAATGTTTATGGATTTACTTGATTCTCAAGTCTAATGGATAGTCATCTACCGACACCACTTTTGATTGTAATTTCTTCAATTCTCAACTTCAACTGTCTCAAATGCAACTTTAGATGATGTAGATATAGATATGGATGATCTGGATGTAGAATCGCCAAGTCTGTTGGCGAAAGTAAAACTTAAGCGGTGAGGTAGCCTACAAATGGCTCTTCCGTCTCGCCCTCTAATTGGAAGTGCAATCCAATAGAAGGATAGGTCTACTCCAAAACTATGCCACTGAGACGGGTGAGAGAGACTCTCCGGAAAAGTCACTCTAGAAAAACGGCCCGATTAGTACGGGCAAACAAGCTCGTACGAAAAACTAAAAACCGAAGATCCCTCGCCTGGGTCTCCTAAAACAAAGGGTCAGCGGAACTGGTCTAAAGTCGGGATCCCAACGAGGCGTATAAACACTGCGAGCTCGCGTGAAAACCGTGTAAAAGACTGGGATCCTAGACCCACGCACTTGGCGGCCGCTGCCCAAACTGGGCTTCCTATCTCCCGCCCAGTTGAGGGTCACCGCACCCTCGCACGGTCAGGTGTAGAAGTCACCATGATCGGCACTTATAATTATTAGTATCACTGATTCTCAAGATTCTCATGGCTAAGATAAATTATAAACTATATACAAGATCACCCTTCTTCAGATTCTACACCTATGTCGACTATTAAGATGACACCAAATTACTTAGGAATGATTTCAATTTCTAAACTCCAACTTCTTGATGAAAGACAACTTGCTGCCAGCATTTAACCCCAACTATGTTACTTTTGAACATTTATTACTTGGTACTATATAATTTATTACAACTAGATATCATACGTATTTCTCATATGTTTATGTTTTGGAAATCCTCCTTTGATCCTTGGTAAAAGAGAGTAATGAAACAAGAGATAAATACTTTCTATCTTCAATTGTAAACAGAATCCAGTTGATGATCCTGGAATTGTAGCGTTTAATTACAATTTGGGTCCCTATAGCCAAGGAACATGTTAAGTCATTATCTAAAACTGTGTGCACCATGTAGATAATACCAAACGTTGTGTTAAGAAGTAAATTTTTTATATGTATAATTATATATATAACACCAGTTGTTATAAGAAAATTTGTTATGGCCTAAACTTTCCTCTTAAGACAACCTTTATGCACTACAGAAGATCTGATCATTAAAATAATAAAATTGTATTGTATATTGTTGATGTTAAATTTGTAAAAGGCAGTAAGAGAAAGATCTTATAATTATACTTTGGATCTCTAGTTTTGAAGTTGCGAAATTGCACCCAACAGTAACTACAACATTAGCAGGGCAGTTGATTTTTTAAATTTAAGTAACTAATAATTGCTAACCATATTTATTATACATTTTATTATAGTACAAGTAGTAGCCAGATTAAGCATTTTCTTCTACACAGCACATGCATGTTTAAATAACTTCAAGAATCTTATAATAGTTACACAGAACATAGCTTAAATTAATATATATATTTTTAGTTCTAGGAAACAGGAACATAACACAAATCTTTTTCATCTAAGCTGCCTTTAAGCCATGTAAATCAGAAAAAGGGACATGCATCCAAACAGTGAAAGATAAGAATACAATGTATTCAAGAAAGAATGATATCAGATATACCATTTAAAATGGCAACCATAAACTGACAGGAACTCAAAGATTAAATTTTCAAAACAAAATTCTTCTTTATACACACACACACACTCCGATATATGTATATATATACACTAAAATACCTTCAGAATTTTGAAGAAATTGTTGCTGCGCGAAAAAAAATTCCCCATAAATTCATGCTTTTAATGTGATGCTAATGAATGTAATATTGCGAATGCGACGTAAACGAACACCCGAATCCTAAGGAGTTCACACCAAGCATGGGAGGTTCCCAACATGATGGAGCACCCGGCTACGCAATACCACGGGGGGCCCTATTTCGAAGAAGAAGGGGGTTGGCGATCCAGGGCTCGTGATGGCAAAAAAATCTCCATCCCTGCATATTATCCAAGCCGCCCTCCTCCAGGCAGAGCTCCACGGTGGAGCTCCATGGCAGAGCCCCTCGTCCCCCTTGTTGTGCATCCACACGCAACACACCCCACGCAACGCCTCTCCTCTTCAGGCGGAACCCTAGTTCATCTTCAAGCACAGGTTCTCTTGCAAAGGGTTCTTTTGAGCAGTGTTCTCCAGATCCAAAAAGGGGGATCGATCTCCACATGCGGTGACAGTTCTGCAGGCGCAGGTTGCACACAACCACCAGGCGGAGCTCTAGCTCCTGCCACCGACTCCTCAGACCCTATGAACAACAAGCTCCAGGCGGTGGATCCCACTGCCTATCTCCCTCTCCTCCGAGTTCCCGACGAAAGATCACCTCCTGCACCGCTTCATCTCCATGCGACAAGGTCCCGATGAGGCAGGCCTCGAGATCCCATGCAGAGCTTCTCCATCGCCATCTCCAGGGGCGACGACGGCGTAATGGGTTCCCAATCGGGAACCCTACTTATGGTATCAGGTCCCATGTTTTGGGCCTAACTTTGGGCCCAATAGTTATGTAAAAAACAAAAAAAACAAAAAAGGAGGCAAGCTGCATATTTCAGCCCAATTAGGCCATGTGTAAAAGAAAAAAAAGGAAAAAGAGAGAAGAAGTAAGGTCGTCATGTTTCAAAAAAATGTATAAAAAAATGGGAAGGGCCGAGATTTAGGCCCACTTTGGGCCGAGTGTTTTTGTTCAAAAAAAAGAGAAAGAGGTGCGTATAAAAAAACAAAAAATCATACGCGATAAAAAAGAAGGAAAAATGAGTCGACTATTAAAAAAAGGAAATAGCCAAAAAAATGATTCGGAAAAAAATTGATTGGAAAAAAACTGGAAAAAATGAGATCATCTTATTGTTTTTATTTCTCCCCATCTTCATTTGTCTTCTCCCAACTTTATCGATGTCACTGTTTTCCAACAAGTATAGGAGAAAGGGGGAGTATTGTGTAGAGTCGCAGGCTCGATTGTCAAATTCTCCAGATTCAGATTCTTTATATTCAGAGGCCAGACATATTTCCAGACTCTATAGTTCAGATGTTTCAGACTCTGTGGATTGGTTCATATTCCAAGTTCGAGGCACTCCATATTTGAGTGACATATTTTCTTCGATTTCTCCAGAGAGAGACTCCTTTTCAGATATGCACATATTTGTCATCTTTTGTGTGGTCCCAATCTTTTATTTTGGTCTTAGGTTTTCATGTGTTCCATAGGGACAGAGTAAAGATCTCATTCCCTACGCCATGTGGGCTAGGGTTTTCATGTTGTTTGATAGGGACTCCAGAGTAGAGATCTCATTCTCTGAACCAGTATGGGAGAAAACCAATGATAGATCCGTAAAAATGCCCTATATTAAATGCGTCGTGTTGTTGTAGTCAGGCAATCAGGATCGATAAAAAATTAACCCTACGAATCGATGAATTAATTAATGTACGATTTTATTTATTTTTAACCTAGACAAGCCCCAAGGTCGACTCAAGGAGGCAAAGGAACAATATCGTATCAAGTTAGATGAATTCGCTCACGTCTTTCCAAGCATATTTTTTTGTAATTTTTATGCGATAAAAATGCAAATGCACAAATGCGATTGAAAAAGGTTAATAAGAAATCAAGCAACTTAGCTAAATTAATTTTAATATGAAATTAATCCAAGAAATCAAATCCAATAATGCAAAATGTATTTTTTTGAAATTTTTGGATTTAATATGCAACAATGAAAATGTAATCTTTTTATGGGTTTTTATGCACTTTTTCATGCAAAAAATGCAAAAATTATGAAAATTTTACTGGAAGTGAAATATGAAGAAATGAAGCAAAGTAATAATTTTGGAATTTTCTGACAATATCTGAGTTTTTTATGATTTTTTTAATGGAAACAGAGGGACCTTGAGTATTTAATTTCTAAAAAAATCCACAAAATCAGTTTATCCAGAGGGCGAATTATCTCAAAAAGATATTTCAATGAGCAATCCAGAAGAGTTGAAATTTCGCAAAAATAATATTCATGAATTTAACTAAATATCAATTACAGAAATCACTCAACAATTTATTTTATGCACAAGACAGATCTATTTTTGATGATATTTGGATAATAATTAAAGAGCACATTGTAGCATCATCTCTGATTTTTTCACAATTTTTGGAGCAATATTTCATTAAATATGAATTTTAGACCTTGAAATGGGTAAAATATGCTAATTTTCATCAAAATAATTTTAATTAATTAATTACTGCTCACAAAATTACAAATAAATATCCAAGAAATAAAGAATTAAATGATCTAAAATATGATTTTTTTTGCATTAAAAATTGATGCAAAATGGATGTCCAAATTGATGCGTAAATACAATGGTGTCCATGCAATACAGAACTGCAAAAGCAACAAACTGAAATGTGCCTAAGGGCACTTTTGCAACTATAGAAACATAACAGGTAAATGTTGCAATATTTACAAAAAAATAAAAATAAAATAACCTTTGGACATGGGTTCCAAGAAAGGAACCCACCCGCTAGGGCAATTGGAGGCTCAGGCGAGGCGGCGTACGAGCGCGGGGGTGAGGGCAGCTGGAGGGAGCGACATGCGACGGTTGGCTGCGGGGGACGACCACGGGCAACTGGGGATGGCAGAGGCAGGAGAGGCGCCTGGTGCAACAGGCGCGTACGACCACGTGGGTGCTGGGTCCGGCGACAACTGGCGGGTGCTTTGCGCGGGCATGGTGGCAGAGTAGGGACTGATGATACGTAGCGAGGCAGCTGGAGGGCAGAGAGGCGACGACCCGCAGTGGGGGTACGCACGACCTGGAGCGCCTGGAAGTGCGGGCGGAGATAGCAGGGCCGCACAGGAGGGCTGGCGGGCCTCCGCAAGGTGCAGCTGGAGTCGTGGAGGGCCGATGGAGCATGTGTGCGGGCTGGCGTTGGAGGTCACAGGGGCGCGACCGAGGGCGGCGCATACGGGGTCAGGGCCCACGTGAGTGAACGCAGGTGGGGCTGCTGGAGGTAGATGGCCACGTGTGGTGGCGTACGTGGAGGGGGGGGCGTATTGGCTGCGCGAACGACGACTAGGGCTGGTGGAGAAGCGCACGGCCGCAGGTGCGGCCAGGGGGCGTGCGACTGGCGGACTGCAAGAATCGGGCTGCAATTTTTTTTGTTTTGATTTTTTATTTTTAATAGGATGGTGACGATGGTGATTGTGTTGATGTGATGTGTAACAAGAAAAATAAATGTTAGATAAAGTAAAAAATTGAGAAAAAAAGAGAAGGAATACTTACCTGAGATTTCACCGATTGTGCAGAGCAACTATGCTGGACTCTTGTTGTCGCCTCAAGAAAATCGACGAGAAGAACATTCAAAGCTCTATAGCTTGCCTGGAGGGCCGCTGCTACGAGGTGGGAGTGACCACCTCAGATCTCGCCGATGGCTCGTCGTCGCTCGACGACGAAGGAGTTGTCACCTCACGGCTTCAACAGGACTAGAACCTCTATCTCATAGAATGGCGGATGGACATGAATGAAGGGAATGAGGGGAATAAAAAGAGGAGGACGATGATGAGAAGTTGGAAAAGAAGTGGGGTGGAAGTTGGAGTGATGGAAGATGAGGGGAGAATGGGGATTTGGTGGCTCGGGAGGGAAGTTGGAGTAGGGAAGAAGTAAAAGGGTAAAAATATAAAATGTAAATTAAAATAAGTAGGCTACTAAAAATAATGAAGAAAGAAAAATAAAAGTAGAGAATAAATAAATAAATAAAATAATTAAATAAATTAATAATAAAATAAATAAATAAAATAAAATAAATTATGAAAATGAATAAATAAATAAAAATGGGGAGGATATGTGGCGGCTCCAGGAGCGACCACGTGTCGCTCCCAGAAAATTCAAAAATTAAATGTAAATAAAAATGAAAAGGAAATAATAAAATGATACAAATCAAAAAGTGGTCAACACGAAAGTTGCTTGTCTCAATGAGATCTACAACTTTCGTGAAGAACCTAAAATAAAAGAAGTCATCTGTAAAAAAAGTTTTTTTAGGGATACCTTATTGATATAAAATAGCGTATTTTTATCTTTTGCATATTTTTTTATTTTTAAATAAGAGAAAAATCAAAATAAAAAAAGAGAAAATATGAAAGGAGTATTTACAACGTAATAATCTATTTTTTTGGATTTTCAATAATTAAGAAAATAAAAAGATAAAATAAATGGTATTTTGGTCAATATGTACAATATACAATAGGGGCCCAAAACCCAAGTTTCACATACGAACTCCGATTTTTATGAAATTAGTCTTGTTTTAAAGGTCTTTGAATGCATATTACTTTAAAAGTAAGTAAACATAAATAAGACATTGTTTGCGAGAGATATGCGCATTTTAAGGTTCTTAGTCTCAAACTAGGGCTCGAGTTTTATTGGACAATTTTACACGTTAGTATTTTTTTGATATTTTTTTATTAATTAGTGTTAGTAATATGTACACAATAGAGTTGATTTTATTGGATTTGGAGTTAGTATAAAATAGATACAAATAGGTGAAATTGGCTAATATACAGTTGAATATATACAAGTGATTTTTAGCTCCTTATTTAATGCATATATGAATGCTAACATGCACATATTATTTACACATGCATGGATCTAATTATGCAATGCATTTGAAGATATGCAGCTAATTACTCAGGAATAGAGCTCTATTTTCAACTTTTCGAGTGATGAATCACAGAATTATCAATCCCCTATACTTAAACCTTGCTCGTCCCCGAGCAACTAAAATGAAATGCAAGAGTGAAATGATTTTGGGTTCCATATCAAGGTTATGAACAAAAGGTGAAAATGGAGCTTGACTCGATCTTTGGATTAATAATGTAGCGGAACCTTATTGGGATCTGAATTTAAGACCTAACAGTCTTTAAGTTACACAAGTCTCTATTCAAGTCGCCTCAACAGTCAGGTCAGACTAAATCCTCATACGCAAATTCTGATGACTATGAATCTTACTTGTACCGTGTAAGTGAAATATAGCTCTCCACATCAGAAATAGCAAAGAAACAACCTCCTCTAACAAGGTAATTCTAATTCCCCGGTCTAGCAACTCTTTCCTCGAGGAGCGGGGTATTCCCTTCTAAGTTCAAGTGCAACCAGCTCAAGAAAAGGGGGTAGAGAAGAGAATGGACTGTGACCAGTGTAGTCACATATCCGTAGAGCTTGACCATTGTAGCCAAGTCTCTAGCTGCAGGAATCCTTGGTATGAGGCTTTGAAGCATATGCCTTGCAAATATACACACTCTGGCAAGCATTTTATTTTCAATCAGGCCTGTCTAATTTTTTGAAGTTCTTTTTTTTCTTTTTTCTTCTTTTTTTGAACTATATACAAGGTGCAACATGTATATAAGGAGTTTTTCTTCTTGAGCCAGTAGACTATCCCTCTTTTGAAGCATTATTGCAACCCACAACATCCTATCGTTAGACGTCAACGCCACTAGACTAGGTTAAGATGCACTACCTCCCTAGAGGAGGACGGATGTTTCCACCCATGTGCTACTCCAAGCCAAAGGATTCTACCTCCTCACCACCTCATCAATGAAGAGCTATGTGCATAGTGCTTTTCCAAGTTAGGTCACTGTCTAAAAGAATCGTGCGTGTGTATGAAATATTCTACTTAGACCAATCAAGATGACATGTGAACATAGACTAGTGGACTCAAAGAATTAAGTCACTTGACCTGAAAAATATTAGCTCCAGTTCCTATAAGGTTCCTCTGAAATTAGGTAGATTAAGGTCAAATCAAATCGATCCTTGACATTTATTCATAACTAGGTTCAGAACCCACTAACTTTTCACTTTGCATATGCTAGATATGAAGCTGAGATGCATATGACATGTAATATAGATGAATGAAGTGCAAGACACAATTTTTTTGAATGCAAGGATGATATGCAAGAGTGGAGTATAAGTTGTATGCGCCATATGTATGGGAGATGGGTAAATGGATCTCTCCAAGATCCATTTACCCCATCCACATGTTTAGTCCCACATCTACCAGTAATGTGACTTGGAGGCTCTGTGGAGGCTATATAAGGAGCCCCGGACCTCCTGTATCATATGAGAAAGTACAATAGACACACCAACCCTTTGAGGCATTCTCCCGTGGTTTCATCCCGCTCCTTAGGGAGTAGGGTTCCACGTAAATCCTGTTGTTCTTATTCTTTATTTTTTTCCATGTTTCGCTTTCGCTTCCTATTTTCTAACATGGTATCAGAGCGGGTTTGATTCTCGGAGATTTGTTCTTGGATTGTTTTTATTTTTCGAGAGTCACTTTTTAATGAAGATTTACATGTGAGTTTGTTCAAGATCCGTTGCACGAGATCATCCGACAACACACTATTATTGCTAAGTTTTCATTTTTGAAACCCTAGATGTGCTGTCAAGAATTCCTCCGCATCAAGGAATCGGTTCCTGTCAACAAGGCCGCGAGCCCAAGCGCTCATCCACACAGTAGTATATCATGATGAAGCAACCTCCGATGGGGGAAGACACAACCCTCAACTGCATCCCTCGTTGTCGCACCAGCGCGCGCATCATCCGATGCGTAGGGGACTTCCAGCACGCACATCACCCGACGCGCCTCAGCAAGGGCAGTATAGCCCTATCGTTCTCCAGATCTCCAGACTTCATGGCGGTACTCATCGCCCTTCAGGCGCTCATCGTGTGAGCAGGCGGCGACTCCCCTCCTTTCCAGGCAGCGCGCAGTGCTCGCTCCGCCCTCAAGCATTCTCGGCGAAGATCACCAACAGCAACGGCCCCCATCTCGAAGCTCTCCCTGTAGCAGCAACCTTAGCGAGATGACCTCACTCTATGCGCAGGAGGCACATGTCATCTCCAACAAGCCCTGCCGCCCGAAGCTCCAGGAGGAGCTTCTCCAGGCAGCCTCCAGCGGCGCACCTCGATCGGGGCGGCGACTCGTCGATTCTCCAATCCGCTACTCGCCCTCATCAGGAGCTCCAGGCGGCGCTCGTCGCTCCTCCATACCCCTCCATCTTCCTATCAACGACAAACTCCTCCCCCAGGTGACTTGCGACGACATCTACCCCCAAGCGGCTACATTTTTTTTTGTTTGATGGGATCTCGCAAGTGGGAACCCTAAAAGGGGACGGCGCAGGTATTTCTTAAGGCGCCCGGTGTTTTTTTATATATAAAAAAGGGAGGTTCTCGTTGTAACTGGGCCCATTTTGGGCTGAAGATTAAAAAAATATGAAATGAGAAGAGGGAGAGAACGGGAGCCCATCGAGTATAAAAAAAGAAGAGAAAGTGAAAAGAAGAAAAAAGAGAGGGAGATACGGTTTAAAAAAACCGTACAAAAAAAGGGAGAGATTTCAAAAAAAGAGAAGTTGCAAAAAAAAGAAAAGAAAAAGGCACATACAAATTAAAAAGCCGTATGCTAAAGCCAAAAAAATTGAGATGGAAAGCCGAAAAAAGGGGGATACGGCTTAAAAAAATTTTGGAAAAAAATGAAAAAAAAATGAAAAAATGAAAAAAAATGAAAAGCCGTTATAAAAAAAATGGCGCACAGCTTATGTTTTGTTTTCCCCATTATATTGTCTTCTCCAAACTTTGTAGATTTCTCTGTTTTTCGACAAGTATGAGAGAAAGGGGGAGTATTATGTATTCTCCATATTTCAGATTCAGATTTGTCAGAGACCAGCCGAATTGTTTGGACTCTACAAAGGATAAGTTGTTCAAACTCGACGTTCAGACGTTTCCGAGTATTCAGTTTAGACAACACATGTTTGCAGTCTTTTCAGATGAGCACATGTGTGGCATCATTTGTAGTAGTCCCCATCTTCCTTATTGTTTTGTCGACTAGAGTTTTCATATGAGCCATAGGGACTCCAGAGTAGAGGACCATTCCCTAAGCCATGTTGACAAGAGTTTTCATGTGGTATCATAGGTACTCCAGAGTAGAGGACCATTCTCTGAGCCAGATGGGAGAGACTCAGTTCTCCGATGAGAAGACTTTTCAGACTCCATTCTCCAGCGACCGTGGACTCCGACGAGGATTGCACTTCCACGACATTTTCAGTTAAGCCCTTTACAGACTGTCCCGATTCTTAAGAATAATTGCACCCACTTTAAACCGATATAGGAGTAAGTGCAGACTGTATAAATACAGCTACTCATTTCTTGAGGACAAAGCCTTTTACGGTGTCCTCTAAACCTCCCACTCTGCTAAGGAAATCCGGACCGTTTACCGGCGACACGTAGATCCTCACTGATAAGCGGCTAATCGTATTTTTTTAAACCAGTAGTCTATATGAAAATCATGGCTTACCTCTATCCTAGTATCGTCTCTCTCTCTCTCTCTCACTTGCAAGTAAATCAGACAATGACGGGGTTGCTCTCCCGCAAGCAAGGGTTAATTTTAGTCATTTTTTGTCCGATTCATTTAGCAGTCCCAATTTTAGAGATTAGTTATCACTGTAATTAATCTACAAAAGCAATCACGTCTATTGTCCAGTCTCAATTCCTTTATTCTAAGTTAGAAAAATCGAGAGAGAGAATCAGAAAAAGTCGACACAATCGAGAAAACGATGATGAATACTTGATTATGAAGACTTACAGTACCTCCAGCTCTCTAAATGCGGGATGCAATACATAATTGAAATTTTACGCTATATGAAATACAAATGAGAAAACCATTCCTAGACAGGCAGTTCTATTAGCGAGTGATGAACAGTTTAATTTTGGCTAATAGCTCTGCGGTCTAAGTACGTCTCGTTGCACAAGTAAAAAAATTGCTCTGAGATCCGCGAGTGCAGGTCCTAATCTACGTCAATCAATCACATGACAACAAAGGGTCCAATGTCCAGTCCTGATACACGCGCGAGATTCCGAACAGAATTCGTTGGAAATCAAGCAATTATTACAAATTAAAAAAATAAAAACTAAAATCTCTCTTCGAAAATCTTCTTGACGTCTCAATAACTGACTCGATCCACGAATCGTCGACCTCCGATACACTTCGAGATGCGTCGACTTCAAGAAAGCCGCTCCAAGTCCACCCAGCCCTCGTATAAAAAAAATTTATGTCAGAGATATCAAAATATATACAGAAAATAAATAGAAAAATAATTGAAAAAATGAAATAATTACAAGATGGTTCGGAGGTTAAACTATCCGAGTGAATGGAAAACGTAAATCTAATTTTCTAAAGTGATCCTAAGCCGTTTGCCTCTCCCGTAACGGTGCCGTTTGACATATCCGTAAAAATTCCCTATGTTAAAGGCGTCGTGTTGTTGTAATCGGGCAATCAGGATCCATAAAAAATTAACCGCACAAATCGATAAATCAATGAATTAATTAATGTTTGGTTTTATGTATTTTTAACGTGGGCAAGCCCCATGGTCGACTCAAACAAGCAAAGGAACAACATCAGATCAAGTTAGATGAATTAGCTCACGGTTTACTAAGTAGAATTTTTTGTAATTTTTTATGCGATAAAAATGCAAGCACACAAATGCGATTGAAATAGGTTATTAAGAAATCAAGCAACTTAGCTAAATTAATTTTAATGTGAAATTAATCCAATTTAGCCAAGTTATATTTTTTTTGGAAACCTAATCCAATGATGAATGCAAAAGTATTTTTTTGGAATTTTTGGATTCAAGATGCAGCAATGAAAAATGTAAAAATTTTATGGGTTTTATGCAGTTTTTCATGCAAATAGAATGCAAAAATTATGAAAATTTTACTGGAAACAAAATATGATGAAATGATGCTACAATAATATTTTTGGAATTTTCTGACAATATATGATTTTTTTATGAATTTTTTAATGGAAACAGAGTGACAATGAGTATTTAATTTCTAATAAATCCACAAAATCAAATTATCTAGAGAGAATTATCACAAAATGAAATTTTACAAAAATAATATTCGTGAATTTAACTAAAAATCAATTACATAAATCACTCAATAATTTATTTTATGCACAACACACATCCATTTTTGATGAAATTTGGAAAATAATTAAAGAGCACATAGTAGCATTATCTCTATTTTTTTCATAATTTTTGGAGTAATATTTAATTAAATATGAATTTCAGACCTTGAAATGGATAAAATATGCAAATTTTCGCCAAAATATTTAATTAACCAATTACTGCTCACAAAATTACAAATAAATATCCAAGAGATAAAGCATTAAATGATCTACATATGCAATTTTTTGCATTAAAAATTGATGCAAAATGGATGTTCAAATTAATGCGTAAACACAGGGGTATCCATGCGATACAGTACTGTGAATGCAACAAATTGAAATGTGCCTACGTGCACTTTTACAATTTTAGAAACATAACGGGAAATCTTGCAATATTTAAAAAAATAAAAATAAAAGAACCTTTGGAAAAATAATGGGATGGTGACGATGATGATTGTGTTGATGTGATGTGTAACAAGAAAGTAAATGTTAGATAAAATAAAAAATTGAGGAAAAAGAGAAGGAATACTTACCTGAGATTTTGCCGATTGTACAGAGCAACTATGTTGAACTCCTGTTATCGCCTCAAGAAAATCGACGAGAAGAACCTTCGAAGCTCTACAGCTTGCCTGGAGGGCCGCTGCTACGAGGTGGGAGAAACCATCGGATCTCGTCGATGGCTCGTAGTCGCTCAACGTCTAAGAAGGAGCTGTCACCTCACAGCTTCGACGGGTTAGAAACTCTCTCTCGTAGAATGGCAGATGGAGATGAATGAAGGGGATGAGGGGAATAAAAATAGGAGAAAGATGAAGGGAAGTTGGAAAACAAGTGGGGTGGATGTTGGAGGAGTGGTGGAAGATAAGGGGAGAATGGTGAGTTGGTGGCTTGGGAGGGAAGTTAAAGTAGAGAAGAAGTAAAAGGGAAAAAATATAAATATAAAATAAATAAGTAGGCTACTAAAAATAACGAAGAAAAAATAAAAGAAGAGAATAAAATAAAATAAATAAATAAAATAACTAATTAAAAATATAAACAATAAAAATGAATAAATAAAATAAAATAAAATACGAAAATTAAAAAATAAATAAAAATGGGAAAGACACGTGATGACTCCAGGAGCTACCACATCTCGCTCCCAGAAAATTCAAAAATTAAATGCAAATAAAATAAAAAAGAAATAACAAAATGTGTCAAATCAAAAAGTGGTCAACATGAAAGTTGCTCGTGTCGACGAGATCTACAACTTTCGTGAAGGATAGAAAATAAAAAGAAGTCATTTGTACAAAAAGTATTTTTGGGGGTACCTTATAGATATAAAATACCGTATTTTTATCTTTTGCATTTTTTTTTCATTTTTAAACAAGAGAAAAATCAAAATAAAAATAGAGAAAATATGATAGGAGTATTTACAACTTAATCTATTTTTTTGGATTTTCAATAATTAAGAAAATAAAAAGATAAAATAAAAGGTATTTTGGTCAACATGTTCAATATACATGAGGGGCCTAAAGCCCAAGTTTCACATTCGAGCTCTGATTTTTATGAAATTAGTCTTGTTTTGAAGGTCTTTGAATGCATATTACTTTAAAAGTGAGTAAACCTAAATCAGACACTGTATGAGAGAGATATGTACATTTTAAGGTTCTTAGGGTTCGTTTGGTTGCAGGATTGGGCAGGGTTGGGTACTATTCGCAGGGCTGGGTGAAACTGTGAGGAAGGGATATCCCTATGAATAGTACCCAACCCAATCCAACCCTGCCCAACCCTGCAACCAAACGAACCCTTAGTCTCAAACTAGGGTTCGAGTTTTATTGGATAATTTTACAAGTTAGTATTTTTTTGATATTTTTCCTTTATTAGTGTTAGTAATATGTACACAATAGAGTTGGTTTTATTGGATTTGGAGTTAGTATAAAATAGATACAAATAGGTGAAATTGGCTTTTATACATGTGAATATGTACAAGTGATTTTTGGCTCCTTATTTAATGTATATATGAATGCTAAAATGCACATATTATTTACACATACATGAATACTAATTATGCAATATAAGTGGAGATATGTAGCTAATTACTCGGGAACAATGTTATATTTTCAACTTTTAGAGTGATGAATCACACAGATTCATCACCCAGTTCTCCAACGACGAAATTTTTTGAGACTCCATTCTTCAGCGACCGTGGACTCTGACGAGGATGTCTCCACGGCCTTTTCAGTTCGGTTCATTCAGAGAGGGAGAAGTTGTCCACATTATTGTGGCAGGCAAGAGTTCTCCTAGTGGAGACTGGCTTTCAGTAGCAGTAACTCTGACAGGCACAGTACAGAGCACATACTCTCCAATGAGGATATTCAGTTTGACTCACACTCTAGCCCGTTTATTCCTCCTCACCTGCACGGCATGAGAAGCAACGTCCTCGACAACATCCAACAATTGTATACGCTGAGTTGATATTTTTTGTAGTGTCTTGTAATGTGAGTTTGAGTGATTTCTTTATGTTTGTCCAAGCTGAGCATTGCATGCTCCAGCTTGAGAGGGAGTGTTGGAATATATGCAACACTTATGTAATATGGGTAAATGGATCCTTTTAAGATCCATTTACCACATCCAGAGTTTAGTCCTACATCTACCAGGTGGGATTTGGAGAGTTTGTAGAGGCTATATGAGAAGCCCCAGACATACTGTATCCAGTGAGAAAGTTCAATAAAACATATGGCCCTTTGAGGCATTCTCCCGTGGTTTCATCCCGCTCCTTAAGGAGTAGGGTTCCATGTAAAATCCCATGTTTTTCATTGTTCTATGCTTCAGCATTATTTATTTTCTAACATGACACAAAGGAGCATTTGAACTATCTCATGTATCTCCGCTTATCTACCTCTTCTATATCATCATCGTACAACTTTATGTTAGGATCCATGGGAGTAGAGGCCAGCCTACAGTCTGCAATTCATGTTTCTACAAATAAATCTGTCACATACTTTCTTGGGGTCATCACAACTCACAAGACCCTACTGATTTCTAGCAAATTCAAGGCCTAGAAAATAGTGCAATTCTCCCAGATCATTGGTAACAAATTCTTGACCCAGAAATGCCTTGGTCGCACCAATACCCTAAATATCATCTCCAGTAACAATAATATCATCAACATAAATCAAGATGAGCATAATGCCTTGAGAGCTCCTCTTCACCGCATCCCTCACCCGACACCCCCCCCTGATGCCCCGCATCCCTTACCCGACCCTCTCCCCCTTGCCGCTCGCCTTGAGAGGCCCGCTCGCGCACCAAGGCTGCAAGCTGCAGCCACCCCGCCAGCACCCGCATCCTCCCGCTCACGAGCGTCCGCCTTGAGATCCCCAGGTAGCCCCTCCCCAGCATCCCTCACCTGACCCCCCACCCCCTCCCCCTTGCGTGTCCGCCTTGAGAGGTACGTCCGCGCACCAAGGCCGCAAGCTGCAGCCACCCCGCCAGCGCCCGCATCCTCCAGCTCGCAGGCGTCCGCCTTGAGAGCCCCAGGCACCCCTCCCCTTCTGCTCGAGCCGTAGATCCCCCACGCCCGCTTCCCGTCCTTCGAGCACCCAGCCTGCACGCCTAGGTTGAGCAGTATCCTCCGCTCTGCCGCTCGTGGGCGTCCGCCTTGAGAGCCCCAGGCACCCCTCCCCTTCTGCTCGACCCGTAGATCCCCACGTACTGCACCCAATCCCCCCCTCCTCCAGGATGGAATCCTCTCCATTCTTTTATTTTAAATTTAATTTCTTTCTTTTTCTTTTAATCTCAACCGTCGGATTACTGATTGAGTTAGATTAACTCAGCCATCTAGTTGAGTTAATGACTAAACTAACGGAAGGTTATGGATGTAAAACGGAGCGATTATTCAAGGTCTTGAGTGTAATTTGAGATTATCGAGGGTTCCTGGGGTAATTATGAAATTACTCAAGGTTATGGGTGTAAATATCCCTTTCTTCTTCTATCACTAGACATCGGTTGCTCTCCTTCAAGGATTCCTGGAACGTGCATGGTATAGCTACAACTGAGAGTCCCACTACAAACTACATGTAATCATCTGACAATCGATCCAAAGAGATATGACTAGCAATAAGATATTTGTCACAACGACTCTTCTCTTTCCATAGAGCAATATGTTAATCCAAATCATTGTATTGCCCAACATCATCATGATAAGTCGCCTACTCCATCTGTATGGTATCCTGCTCATCACATACACTACCCGTGCCATCAGTAGAAACCAAATTATCAACATTTTACCTGGGGCATGATGGATGACAGGGAAGACACTTTAGCAGGAGGGGCCTTCTGAGATCTGCGAGTGTAAACATGTGGGAAGAACCGCAATGGTGAGATAATGAAGGTAGGTCGTAGAGGAGGAATATGGACCTCGTCACCTAACTCAGATGGTAAAATCCAATCTCCCGTAGGGGTGGAGTACATGTAGGACTTAAAGAATGTAACATCAACATTAGTATAGTACCTCCTCTGGACATGATCATAACGGTACCCTGTTAAGTACAGAAATAGCAAAAAAAACACACTTGACAACTATAAGAGAGAGATTGTTATGCCAATGGTTCAACAAATGAACAAAATCCTTACAACCGAAAATACACGGGGTCAGAGAGAAGGAATCCTTATCGGGAAACACTATCGAGAAGGGAACCTTCTCTCCCAGGACAGAGGATAGTACACAGTTGATCAGGTAGCATGTTGTTAAGACTGCATTGCCCTATAAGGAGTGGAGAGCATGATTCTGAATCAAAAGAGTCCTGGTCATATCAAGTAGATGATGGTGTTTACGTTCTATACCGTTGTTCTATTGGGACGTGTATGGACATGATGTTTGATGGATAATATCCCAAGACCTGAAAAAATGAGCCAAATGAATTGTACAAAGTTCCATGGCATTATCGGAGCGAATATATTTGACAGAAGCTGAGAAAATTTTCTTTATTTCAATGACAAAATTTTGAATCACAAGACCAATATCAGATTTGTTCTTTAACAAGAATATCCAAGACAATCTAGAAAAATCATCAACTGCAACCAGGACAGTACCTGTGTTGATTGATACAACTTGGGCCCCAAGTGTCTAAATGAACAAGTTCAAAAATACTATGACTGCTATGCCCTTGTCAACTAGGAAAGCTAGAGTGATGGTGCTTTCCAAGCTGACAAGATTCACACTGAAAGGTTGATTTGAGTGATATCTATGGAATGAGTCTACCAATCTTCGAAACATGAAGATGACCAACGCATAAGTTCCACATGTAAGGAGAGATTGATCCAACAGAAGTAGATGGAGCTCCGATATAAGGAGACTGGATCAACCTGTAAAGCCCTCCCTACTCACGTCACATGAAATTACCTTGCCCGTGAGTATATCCTAAAACACAAGGGAACTAGGGTCAAATATGACATGCTAGTGTAAATCTTTTGTAATCTAGCTGATAGACAATAAATTCAATGTAAAATAAGGTGCATGGACAACATTCTGTAAATGCATAGGAGTCAATTGTATCTCCTCCTGACCAACGATGGGGGAGTGAGTCCCATCGGCAATCACCACAGAATGCCCAGACTGTACTAGGCTATAAGTATGAAGCTGAGCTCTATCACCACAGAGATGACGAGAGTGTCGGAATCCACTATCTAAAAGAGGTCTGCCCTGGAGCAACTAGTGAGTACATAGGATGCACCTGATATGTTGGCAGTGGCAGATGCGACGACATCAGATGGACCTGATGTACCGGGACATGATGGAGCTACAAGTTCTCGAGGTCGAGAAACAATACTCATATGTTCTCTGATAAATTGTGGCAACTAGCGGCTCAACCTATTCTGTAACTCAAGCAGACATACGTCTAGCATATAGATACTCATGCTTCCGAAAGCATGTATCCTCTGAGTGGCCTATGCGGTGGTAAAAGGTACACGGCTGTCGTGGTCGTCCACCTCGACCACACCCCCTTGTCCTCGAGGGTGACAATGACCTCCTCTGCCTCGTGAAGCAGCCATCATAGAGGAAGTCTGAGAACTGGTGGTAGATGGCACAATGATTCTGCTGAGCCTACTATAAGCCTCCTCCATTTTAGGTATGGACTCACCGGTGAGTAACTGATTGTGAGCGACAACATAATCCGGATCAAGGGACGGTAGAAAGACTCCTGCAATTGTCGCATTCCTGTATGCCTTTTGTTGTTCTGGATCTATGGTGAGTGGCATAAACCCATAGAGCTTCTCAAACATGCCTCTAAGAGAGGTGTAGAGGATGAGAAGAGGTCGTTCGTTCTGCTTAACCCCATATATATCATATTGGAGCTGCAGAATCTTTTTCTCATTCCTCGTTTGGGAGTAAGTTGCAGCGAGAATGTCCCACATGTTCTTTGTCGTGGGTTGGTTTAAGATATGATTCGCAATTTCTGTTGACGGAGTGCTAGTTAGCCGGACTCGTGCATATGCATCATACTGCTTCCATGATGAGTAAATTCCGGTCTTATTGGCTGGATCAGATTGTGTCAGAATATGCTCCTAGTTGTGGCATTATATCAAACTCATGAACTGCATCGACCACAAATCATAATTCGTCCCATCCAACTTCACGGTGTGAGCTGGGCCTTTGAAGGCACCACTAGATGAAAACTCTGCTTTGATCCCCGACATGTTAGCATGCAATGAGCCAAGAGGGACACGACCGAGATAGGAAAAATACTCTTATATGTCTACATGCACATACGATAAGACTGTTGGGAGAAATGAAGTGACTTCAATAGAAGAGACCCAGGGCTCTTTTATATAGGAGAAAAACCATGGGTTAATTACGAGAGAGATATACAACAACAAAGCCTTTTCCCACAATTAAGTAGGGTCGGCTACATGGATTCTTCGCCTCCATTCAGATCTATCTTGGGTCAATCTCGGACTTATATCCAGCAAACTAAGATCCCTTCGTATAGTCTCTTTCCAACACTTCTTGGGCCGTCCTCGCCCTCTCTTAGCCGGCTCAACATCCCAACACTCGCATCTCCTAACCGGTGCATCAGTTGACCTTCTTTGCAAATGACCAAACCATCTTAAGCAGTTTTCTCGCATCTTATCCTCGATCGGAGCAACACCAACTTTCTTTCTGATTGCATCATTCCGAATCCGATCTTTACGTGTATGTCCACACATCCATCTTAGCATTTTCATTTCTGCTACAGCCATTCTCTGCACATGTCTATGGTTCACAGGCCAACATTCAGAACCATAAAGCATAGCAGGTCTCACGGCTGCTTTGTAAAACTTTCCTTTAATTTTTAAAGGTATTTTCTTATCACAGAGAACAGCGGAGGCTCCTCTCCACTTTAGCCAGCCTGCATTTATTCTATTAGTAACATCTCCATCAATTTCTCCATCATGTTGCAAAATAGATCCCAGATATCTAAAAGAATCTCTCTTCTGGATGTTATCGTCACCAATCTTCACCTCGATTCCTTCACCATTGCTTCCATCAAAGGTGCATTCCATATATTCCGTCTTAGCCCTACTTATACGAAAACCTTTAGTCTCCAATGCATGTCTCCAAACCTCAAGCTTCTCATTTACTCCATCTATAGTCTCGTCAATCAACACAATATCATCAGCAAATTACGAGAGAGATATATTAAGAAAATAAAAATAAGAAAAATAATAATGTGAGATACAAATATCTCAACACTCCCCCTTAAGTTGGAGCATATATATCTATCATGCTTAGCTTGGAACAACACTTCTGAAATGGATCTTTAACAAGGGCCTTGGTGAAAATATCCGTAGTCTGATCTCCAGTAGCAACATGGGAGGAGGATATGAGAACTTTCTGGATCATATCTTTAGTGTAATGGCAATCCAACTCTATATGCTAGGTCCATTCATGAAATGCAGGATTATTGGGTATAAATATAGCCGCTTGATTGTCACATAAAAGAAGCATGGGAAGAGAAACCTCAACAGCAAGATCAGTCAACACATATCTAATCCAAGACATCTTTGCGCTTCCCTGTGCCATGGCGCTGTACTCAGATTCTGCACTAGATCTAGCAACCATTGTCTGCTTCTTGCTTTTTCATGATACGAGCGAGCTACCGACGAAAATAGCGAAGCCAGAAGTAGACTTCCTGTCTCTTGGACAACATGCATAATCTGCATCTGCACAAGCTGTCACCTCAAGGGATGTATCTCTGTTGAATAGAAGACCAGAACGACAGACCTAGGTGATGTCTTCAAATATCTCAAGATCATATAGATTGCATCCATATGAACCTTCCTACGATGCTTCATGAATTGGCTAACCTTGCTCACAACAAAAGATATATCTGGTCTGGTGATAGTTGCATATAGGAGCTTCCCAACAAGTTCTCTATATCTCCTATTATCTACCTCCGCAGTGCCATAATATAATCTCATTTTCGGATCAATAGGGGTAGTTGCAGGCTTGCACCCTGTCATACCTGTCTCTAAAAGAAGATCCATCACAAACTTCCTTTGGGTCATCACAAAACCACGCCGGTTCCCAACGAACTCTAATTCAAGGAAGTATAGAAGATTGCCAAGGTCCTTAGTCACAAACTGCTGACCTACGAACTCCTTAGCAGCCTGAATGGCCCGCTCATCACCCATTGTGATAATAATAGCATCCACATAGGCAAGAATAGCAACAATACCTCTCTGTATCCTCTAAACAAAAAGTAAGCGATCCGCAGCGGACCGCACAAACCCCTATTGCTCTATCAAATCCGATAGCTTCTAGTGCCAAGCTCTCGAACTCCGCTTTAGGCCGTAAATCACCTTATGGATCCTACACACCTACTGAGACTCCCCCTCAGTAGCAAACCCTGGTGGTTGCTGCATATATACCTCCTCCTGTAGATCACCATATAAAGATGCATTCTTCACATCAAGTTGGTAAAGAGGCCAGTCCCGTGAATCAACAACTGATAAAAGAATGTGAAGTGTCGAGCGTCTAGCTACTGGAGAAAAGGTATCCTAATAGTCCACCCCATAAGTTTGGGTGAACCCACATGCCACAAACCTCACCTTATAGCGATCCACACTTCCATCTGCCTGTTGCTTCACTGTAAAGATCCATTTGCATCCCATAATAGAGACACCTGGAGGAGGAGCAACAATGCTCTAGGTACCACGTGATTGCAAAGCGGCCATCTCCTTTTCCATGGCAAGTCGCCACCTACTGTCCTGTATGGCCTCATGATATGAACGTGGGATAGTAATAGCTGAGAGTCCCACAACAAACCTCTTGTACTCCTCTGAAAGATGGTCCAAAGAAACATGGCAAGCAAGAGGATACGTAGCACATTAGCGACGTGGCTTCCTCAAGGCAATAGGTATATGCAGTTCATCAACCTCTCCGTTCTCTGGGATCAACTCCCCTTAGACAACCTGTCACCTGTAGGAGAAAAGTACATAATAGACTAAAAAAATGTGACATCAGCACTAACATAATACTTTTGCCCAACCGGATCAAAACAACGATATCCTTTTTGGGTACGAGAATAACCAACAAGACACACTTGATATCTCTAGGTGAGAGCTTGTCACGACCATGAGTGAAATTGTGGACAAAGGCCACCGACCCAAATACTCTAGGAGTAAGGGAGAATAGGTCCTTCTCGGAAAACGCAAGCGAGAATGGAACCTTTTCTCCAAGAACCGTAGACGACATGCGGTTCACCAAGTAGTAAATAGTGAGAACAACATCCCTCCAGAAAGAATGAGGAGCTCGACTCTGAATCAAAAGCATCCTCGTGACATCCAGAAGACGACGGTATTTACGTTCAGCCACACCATTCTGTTGTGAAGTTAAGCACAAGAGGCCTGATGAACAATATCAAGAGATTGGAGAAATACAGATAAATGTAAGATAGAAAACTCCAAGGCATTGTCAGTACGAATAAATTTCACACTAGCAGAAAAGATGTTTTTGACTTCAATAAGAAAAGATTTAATGATAGCTCCTACTTCAGACTTATGTTTTAACAAGAACACCCACGATAATCTAGAAGAATAATCCACATCAACCATATAAAAACGGTGTCTCTGATGATCAGGAACATGACTAGGACCCCAAATGTCAAAATGAAACAACTCAAACGACTGACTACTCTGACGACTCGGAAAAGAAGAACGATGGTGCTTTCCAAGCTGACAGGCTTCACATTCCAAGGTAGCACGAGTAGAGATCTGAGGTAGAACATGACAACTTCTGAAGAGGAAGGTGTCCAAAGCGAAGATGCCACATGAAAGGAGAGACAAATCCTGAAGGAATAGTAGCGGCTCCAGCGGAAGGTGGTAGGGCAAGCTTGTATAGACCTCTCTGCTCACGGCCACATCCAATCACCTTGCCCATGACCGTGAGTATGTCCTTGAACACAAGAGAAAAGGGATCAAATATGGCATGATAATGTAAGTCTTTTGTAATTTGACTAATAGACAAAAGATTCATCTGAAAGTCTAAAATATATAAAACATTCTACAGACGCATAGAATGAGCTAGAACAATCTTCCCCTGACCAACAATGGGTAATTGGACCCCATTAGCCATCACCACGAATCTACCATGCGAGATAGACCTGTAAGAACTGAACTGAGTCCGATCGCCACACATATGATGTGATGCTTCGGAGTCCATAATTCAGTCTGTCAAATCCGAACTGCTATAACTGGTAAACACATAAACCATACCTGATGAACAAGACGAAGCTCTGGCATTAAGTGCAACATCTAAAGAACCTGCAACTGAAGTGGTAGGTGTGCTCATCATCTCTCATAATCTGGGCACAATATCATCAAAACGTGCATTATGAGCAGGGGCAGAAGTAGGGTCGGTCTGCTCAGCAACACTGGTAGACGTAGGATATCCATGCTTTTGATAGCATGTCTCCTCAGAATGAACATGACAATGGCAATGAGAACATGGGCCATGTTGACGTCCTCCTCCTCGACCACGAGGTCCACATTTGCGAAACTGTGAAGTCCCCCATCTGCCACGAGAGGCTGCCATAGTAGAGCGAATCTGGGCCGTAGTAGTAGATGAGGCAGTGAGCCTACTCAATCTCTTATATACCTCCTACATTAGGGGTATCGTCTCTCCAGTCAGAAGTTGAGTACGTGTTGCATCGTACTCCGAGTCAAGAGATGACAAGAAGACTCCTATCATAGTGGCATTCCTATATGACTGTTGTTGCTTAGTGCTGGTAGCAGGAGGCATGAAGCTCTGCATTCACCCAAACACGCCTCCTAAGATGAGAGAAGTAGGCATGTAGAGATCGACCATTCTGCTTGGTCGAGAAAATATAACACTGCAGTTGAAGAATCTTGCTTTCATTCTTTGCCTGCTCGTATGTGTCTGCTAAGATATCCCACATAGCCTTAGTTGTGGGTTGAAACAATATAGTTGGCAATCTCCGTGGTGAGTGTCCCAGAGAGCCAAATACAAGCATATGCATCGTCTTATTTTCAAAAAGCATTGGCCCTAGTCTTGTCTGCTGGCTCTGAATCTGTCAGAATGTGCTCCTTGTTATGGCACTGCATAAGGGTGCGAAACTGCATGGATCACAACTCGTAGTTGGTCCCATCCATCTTCACGATGGGAGTCGGGCCCTTGAAGACACCAGACGGTGAGGAGACTTAACCCTTGTTCTCTGACATTGTAAACAAAATGTCGTAACGCGGAAAAAACTGAGTAGACTGAGATGAGAGAGTCTACACAATCATATGGAGGATTGATTGTATCTGTAGACTCATACAACCGTCCTCACCACTTCTTGTTGTGGTCTAGAGTCGAAAGACGTGATTTATATGTGTAAAATCATGAAATCCGAACAAAATCAGACCTTAATGGTTCGCAGAAACGATCGAACTGCAACAAGAACCCGAATTTGGGGCCGAACCGTTGAAAGGAGTAGCCCGTCTGATCACGCGACCACTGCGGGTGGATGGGCCGTTGTTCGGCAGCTCTGGGAAGCACTGGAGAGCCCCAACGACAGCCCCGGACGGCTGGGTTGCTTGCTATGACGGTTGGGAAGAGGGGCTGGGGGGGGGGGTAGCGACAGCGGGAGGGTGGTGGTATTCCCGGCGACGACGACTGCAGGGGGGGTGCACGTGGAGGGTTAGGGTTGGTGGGATACGGGAACCATGATCTAGGACCATTGCTCTGATACCATGGTGGTAGAAATGAAGTGAATGCAATAGAAGAGACCCTAGGACTCTCCTATATAGGAGAAAAATCCTGGGTTAATTACAAGAGAGATACATAAAGAAAATAGAAATAAGAAAAACAATAATGTGAGATACAAATATCTCAACAAAGACAATTGTGGGTGTAGACTCATGCCACAACTGCTTCTATCGACTCCAATGGCATCAACACACGCAAAAATAAGGAGAAAGGTCTGATTTCACCTACCGAATGGCCTCCGAGGCATTACAGGAGTGCTGGAGATGGCGACAAAGGGTTAGGCAACGTCTAGAAGGCTGCTACAACGAGCTGCTACAGGCCTCCGAGCATGTTGCTGTTGTGGCTAAGCGATGTCGGAGGGGCACCGATGTTGTGACCGGTGGCGTCGAGAGGCAGGGTTGGCCATTGGAGGCTGGTTCTTGGGGTCGGATACCTCCGACGGCAGCGGCGACTGTAGAGAAAGGAAGGGTTAGGGTTTTCGGGTGGGGTTGGGTGGCTCTGCTACCATGTGGAAGAAACTAATGATTCGTATATTGCAATATGGCTGTAGGGTTCTCTTATATAAAGATAAGAAACCTTAGAGGGCTAAACGGAAAATTACAAGCAAGTACATAAGAAATAAAAAATAGGGAAAACTTGTAAACTTCTCGGTAGTTAAGAGAGGGCGAGGGAGACCTATGAAGTGTTGGAATGAGACTATCTGAAGGAATCTTAGTTATTTGGATTTAAGCTTGAGAATGACACAAAATAGATATGAATGGAGGCAAAAAATCAATGTAGCCGACCCTACTTAATTGTGGGAAAAGGCTTTGTTGTTGTATTTGTCATAATCAACAATGATGAGGATGTTAGTACCATTATTGCATGCTAATTGTATTATTATTTTGATGATAACAAACTTTGTGAATACATATGACACTACATATTTCATTACTACTTCTGTAGAGACTTATATATGTTACATTTTATTGTTCCGTAATTTCTATTTATATTGTGTAAGACTCTGTAATTTACCCAAGGGTTTTCTCCCTATATAAGAGACCCGAGGGCTCTATGGAATAACATATTAGAGTATCGATTACTCCAACATGGTATCAGAGCCAAAACCCTAACCCTAGGGATTTTGTTCTCTCCACCCGCCGCCCCCCCCTTCTCTTCTCCCGCCGCCACAGGGCCCCCAGCCCTCCGCCAGTCCTCCAGCCCTCCGCCGAAGGGCTTCCAGCCCTCCGCCAGGGCTCCAGCTCTCCGCCAAAGGGCTCCCAGCCCTCAGCCAGGGCTTCCAGCCCTCCGCCAGGGACCCCTCCCAGCCAGCCCAGGCGCCGCCAGCCCTCCATCGAGGCGACTCACCTTCGGTCGGTTCCGGATAGATGACGACTCATCTCTTCCGCTAAGGCTTCCATAGCCACTACTCGTCCTCGGGGCGACTCACCTTCGGTCGGTTCCGGATAGATGACGGATTCAAGTGCATAACGTCTACATGTGCACTTGAATCCTCACATGTCGCGGTAGACACCAGTTTCTTGGTCTATCATCTCTAGTTGTTCTTCTCCGGCAGTATGTCAGAACAAAAGGTTGATATGCCCGCCATAGGTGCCTTTAAAGGTTCGGCACCAATCATCAAAATGGACGGGACAAACTACGAACTGTGGGCTATGCAGTTCCTCAGTCTTATGAAGTCATGTGGTAAGAAGCATATTCTTACCAAGGATGAACCGCCGGAAAAGACATGAATATATGCCTCATGGGAGGCTGATGATGCGTATGCCAAAGTTTGACTCTCAGGAACGCTCACGACGGAGATAGCGAATGATGTCCTCCATCAGCCCACCGCCAAGGCGATGTGGGATATTTTGGCCACAACGTACTCTCAGGTACGCAACGAGATGAAGATGCTACAGTTGCAGCATGATATCTTTACCACGAAGCAAAATGGGAGGCCTCTTCATTCCCTGTACACGTCTCTTCGTGGAATGTTCGAGAAGCTCTATAGCACCATTCCGCTCACAGCCACGCCGGAACAACACAAGACGTTCCGCAACGCCACTATGGTTGGCGTATTACTTGCTGCCCTTGACCCTGAGTACGAGGCAGCACGCTCTCAGATCCTTGCAGATGCCACCATCCCACCGATAGAAGAAGTATACAGGAGGCTCAGTCGTGTACCTGTTCCATCGAATACAGTGACTGCACCTCCCTTGGCAATGGTAGTTTCCAGGGGACGAGGTGGTTCGTCCTCATTTCGTGGCAGAGGAAGTGGTGGACGTGGCCGCGGAGGTCGCATACGCTTTACGTGCTCATTCTGTCGTCGTACTGGTCATTCGGAGGATACATGCTATTCCAAGCATGGCTTCCCTCCTTCTGCACGTGTCGCTGATCATATTCAGGGTCCACCGACATCTACTCCAGATCACAGGTTCGAGGAGCTTGTGGCACGGCTTCGTGATATCATGCCACAGTCATCGTCAGAGGGTGCTGAAGCTTCTGATGTTGCGGCCTCGGCGTCAGCTAGTACATCTGCTTCAGCCAGTGCCTCAGGTAGCCCTTCAGTCTCATTTCATAACCATGATCTCACAGGATGGATTGTCGATTCTGGAGCTACCCATCATCTCTGCCGTGAGAAAGATATTCTGCAAACCTACAGAGCTGTTCAGCCTGGTCGCTCTGTACTCATTGCTGATGGCACTCATTCCCCTATCATCGGTCAGGGGGAGACGGTTTTACTACCCTCTATGCACTTACAGAATGTTCTACATGCACCAGAATTCTCTATGAACCTCTTATCCATTAGTCAGATTACACGTGATTTGCACTGTCGTGCTATTTTTGACCCATCGTCTGTTATTTTTCAGGACATACTAACGGGCAGGGTGATTGGTTGTGGCTCTGAGCACAATGGCCTCTATCGTCTCGTCCGAAACTCTTACGCCGGCGTCTCACTGCATTCCCAGGGCTCCGTATCTCCGTATACCTGGCATCTTCGGTTTGGTCACCTGCCGCTACAGAAAATGCGTCACCTCCTGCCTCAGATCTCTCCGAGTTCGTCTTTTCGTTGTGAAGCATGTCAGTTAGGAAAGCACCATCGGTCTAGCTTCCCCAGTCGTCAGAGTCGGAGCAGTCGCTCCCCATTTGAGTTATTTCACATAGATATTTGGGGTCCAAGTCGTGTCCCAGATCATCAGGGGCACAGGTTCTATTTAGTTGTGGTTGATTTTTCTAGAGTGTCCTGGACTTTCCTTCTTAAAAATAAATCCGAAGCAGGAAGTGTTATTCAAAATCTTATCAATGAAGTTAAAAATGTTTTTTCATCTACTGTTAAGTATGTGCGTACTGACAATGCATTGGAGTTCTGTACTCGTTCCTTTGCTCGCTTCCTTTCTTCTAAAGGCATTATCCACCAAACCACATGTGCTTACACTTCTCAACAAAATGGGGTTGCAGAACGGAAGCATCGACATTTCCTTGATATTGCTCGCACATTACTTATTCAGAGTTGTGCTCCATTATCCTTTTGGGGGGATGCTATACTTACAGCATGCTATCTGGTCAACCGCATGCCTACGACTGTTCTTGGGGAGAAGTCTCCAATCTCTGTTCTTTTTCCCGACAAAGATTTGTTTACACTTACACCTCGGGTCTTTGGCACTGTTGCGTTTGTCCACCGCTTATCTCCAGGACTTGATAAGCTATCTCCTAGGGCTATCAAGTGTGTTTTTGTGGGCTACTCCAGGACACAGAAAGGATACCGTTGCTATGACCCTGTTCATGACAAGTACTATGTGAGTGCAGATGTTACATTTTTCGAATCTGTCATGTACTTCTCCCCTGCAGGTGACAGATTGGTCTCCTCCACATCCACAGATTCCAATGTCTATGTGCCTCCACCTCCAAGCCTGGGTCAATCCTCTACTCCATCACCACATCCACCACCACCACCACCACCACCCCCCCCGCCACCACCTCCAGTTGTACCTTTTACTAAGTTCTATACAAGGCGGCCAGGCCCTGCTCAAGCTACATGTCAACCATCCAACACGCCTCAGGTATGTTCTGATGTTAATACTAATGATGGGTTAGACAATGCACCAGTGCAAGAGCCTTTACTACAGGAGGAGGATCAACCGCTCAACCATGGTTCGAAAAGGCTAGCCTCGAGGCGGTCGAGGCGTACGCCTCGAGGCGAGGCGGTCCCTTTTAGCCTCGAGGCTTACGCCTCAGACCAGTCCTGTGAGGCGTGCGCCTCGAGTGGTCGAGGCGTAGCCTCGAGGCGGAACGCCTCGAGGCGGTCGAGGCGTTTCGTGAGGCGTTTTTGCTTTTTTTGAAGTATTTTTTTATTATTTTAATGGTTTCCTTCGTAGTTTGAGAAGCTTATCAATATCTGTTTATTTAGGATAATGATTATATAAGATGAATGCCTAAATATGATGTTTATTTCATGCCTATAACTTCATATTTACAATTAATGTATCCAACTATTTTGACAAACTCTTACTATTTCACTCTTAATGAATGAATTCATAAATATTAAATTAAACAATACTTGTAACTTAACAAGATTTGCAATATATCAAGCAAAACAAAATGGATAAGGTTCATGGTTTCTCATGTTGCCTTATATTATATATTAGACACAACATAAATTTCTTCGACATATATTTAATCGAACTTTTAATTACAACAATATTTCAAAGATTTGCTCGAAATGGATATGATTCATGGTTTCTCGTGCGATCATATATTATATGTTAGACACATAACATAAATTTCTTCGATGTATATTTAGTCATACTTTTAATTACAACAATATTTCATAGACATATATGTATTGTTTAATTCTTTCACGATATCTATAGTCAATGAATTCCTCTTTGATTGGATGAAAATGTGTAGAAATGTATATGATGTTTTTCTATCTTCTATTTCGGGGTTCTTATCTTTATTATTTCATCATATCCTGTAGTGTAAATTATTATATATTGGGCAGAGAACATATAATTATATAGAGATATATATAATTGTAGTTTTATACATATTTTTCTATATAAACTGAGGCTTACGCCTCGACCGCCTCGAGGCTACGCCTCGCCTCGATTCCAAGGAGACCGCCTCGTTCCGCCTTTCGTTTTTTTAAACCTTGCGCTCAACACAGTGATGGATGATTTGGATCGGCCCATTGCTCACAGGAAGCAGCGAAGACAGTGTGCTTCAGGAAGCAACGAAGACAGTGTGCTTCATATCCTCTTGCCTCTCAAGTCTCATTTCATCGTCTCAATGGGGATTTCCAGAAGTTTGCAGCTGCTGTCTCGTCAGTTGAGATTCCACGGACATATCAGGATGCCATGAAGATTGATTGCTGGCGTCTAGCCATGGAAGAGGAGATGCGTGCCTTGCAATCTAGAGGGACTTGGTCTCTTGTCCCCATTCCTCCAGGTGCCTCCGTGGTGAGTTGCAAGTGGGTGTTTACGGTGAAATATCATGCGGATGGACGTCTCGACAGATACAAGGCCAGACTTGTAGCACGGGGATTTACCCAGACGTATGGGGTAGATTATTTGGATACTTTTTCACCAGTGGCGAGACACTCCACTCTTCGCATCCTCCTATCTGTTGCTGTGGTACGTAACTGGACCATTTTCCAGCTTGATGTCAAGAATGCTTTCTTGTATGGTGACCTACAGGAGGAAGTCTACATGCAGCAGCCACCAGGGTTTGCTGCTGAGGGGAAGACTCAGATGGTGTGCAGACTTCATAAGGCTATCTATGGCCTCAAACAGAGTCCCCGAGCATGGTTCCAGAAGCTTTCCCAGCTAATTGAACGACAGGGGTTCAGGAGATCAAATGCGGACCATTCACTGTTCGTCCAGAAGACCCCTAGAGGTACAGTTGTTGTTATGATATATGTTGATGACATCTTAGTTACAGGAGATGATGCACAGGGGATTGAGATAACCAAGTCCCTGTTGGGAAGCCAGTTCATTACGAAGGATCTGGGCACGATACGATATTTTCTGGGGATAGAGTTTGCAAGAAATGCACAAGGAATGGTGATGACTCAAAGAAAATATGTCACAGACTTGCTAGTTGAAACAGGAATGACTGGATGCAGACCTTTAAGTACACCTATGGACCCAAGCATGAAGCTGTACGACGATGATACCGAGGAGATGGACAAAAGAAGGTACAGAGAGATGGTGGGTAAGCTCTTATACATTACTATAACTCGACCGGATATTGCCTTTGCAGTAAACCGGGTGAGTCAATTTATGGAGCAGCCGAGGCAAGTTCATATGGATGCCTTGTATATGATATTGAGATATCTGAAGTCTTCTCCAGGCACAGGGTTGCTATTCAAGAAAGATACAGATCTGTCTATTTCAGCTTGTGCAGATGCAGATTATGCAGGATGTCCAAGGGATCGTAAATCTACTTCTGGATTTGCTATCTTCATAGGAAGCTCTTTAGTTTCTTGGAAAAGCAAGAAACAGACTGTTGTGGCGAGATCCAGTGCTGAATCCGAATACAGAGCCATGGCACAAGCAAGCACAGAAATGATGTGGGTTAAAGCAGTCTTAGAAGATTTGAATGTAGATGTCCCCTTGCCTATGAATCTTCAATGTGACAATCAGGCAGCATTGTTTATTGCCAACAATCCAGCTTTTCATGAGAGAACAAAGCACATCGAGGTGGATTGTCATTATACTAAGGACATGATTCAGAAGGGCTTCATTTCCACTTCTCATGTCAGTTCAGAGGACCAGACTGCTGACATATTCACCAAGCCATTGCTCAGAGGACCTTTCCAGAGATGTTCTTCCAAGCTGAGCATGATAGATATCTATGCTCCATCTTGAGGGGGAGTGTAGAGACTTATATATGTTACATTTTATTGTTCCGTAATTTCTATTTATATTGTGTAAGACTCTGTAATTTACCCAAGGGTTTTCTCCCTATATAAGAGACCCGAGGGCTCTATGGAATAACATATTAGAGTATCGATTACTCCAACAACTTCACTCAAAGTATGAAGCATAAATAAAATAACCAATTTATAGAAAATGAAGAACAAAAGCAAGCGTCTTAAATGGCTAAAGCATTTATTTTACAAGAGTAGCAAAGCTAAAATCAATGGACGAGATGAAAGCTACAGACAAACTCAATCAAGTGGAAAGAAGAATTCTATAATAAGCCCATGTAAAAAGTCTTAATATATATGCATGTGTAACATATAGGCTTCTTAAGATCTTGCTCTTAGATTATCTTATTTCAAATCTCAGCCATTTTGATTGATCAACCTTGTTGATCTGATAGATCAAGAGCACTTGATCGATCACCCAGAAGTACCTGATTGGTCACTTCTCCTTAGTGTTTAATTATGACCGATCATTTTATTTTCCTGATTGATCATGTTTGCTTGGAGTCTGAGAATGATCGATCACTCTTGAAATTCTTATCAATCGCATTTTGAATTAACTTGATCAACGGTCATTTCATTGATCACTTTCACTGTTTTCATCAATCACTCCAGCTTTAGTGATCGATCAACAAATGGTTAAATTATTCTGAATTTTCTATTTCTTAGAATACTTGATAAATATCTATTCAAAACTCTCGTTGAAACATTAGTCATTATAATTTCATATTAAGGAGATTCCGTTCAATTTTATAGCTACTGTAATTTCCTAAAGAACTATCTACTAAATTGAATCTTATGGTTCATCTATAAATACAAGGCTATCTCTTAAGTATTAGGCACTACTTATATAGATTATATACACAAAAGTTGCTCTAGCCTTTCTCAAAGCTCCATTCGAGGCAGTCTTCTCTACTTCAAGCTTACATTTTGAGAGCTATTAGTCTACATGTGTGGTTTGCAATTCCAATGTTTATTACTCTTGTGTTTTAGCCTCATTATTTATTACATGTTTATATTCGTGGCTCTAAACATTGCTGTAGCATTTATTTTGCTTTACTATTGTAGCTGACACTTTAGGTGTTGGATCCACGGTGTGCATGGAATTTGGTGTATAATCTAAGTTGTGGAAAAGCGTTTGGAGTGTGATAACATGTAAGCGGGTGAGTTATCCACGAGAAATAACTTGAAATAGTGAATTAGTTAATTGACTTGGTCAATCACAAATCCTAACACCTAAGTCAGAGGACTTGGGTTATGGGTAGTGGTTTTTATTCTACAAGTTTTCGTGCTAAAATAATTGTTTCTTTTGGTTGCATTGTTTTATGGATACTTTTTAGATTTGTGAAGATTATTATCAATGATAAATGTTATTGACCATAACATTATTTTTAGCTATCCGGAAAGTAACTTACATTCAGTATCCGTGGGAAAAAAGTACTCACATAGATGACTAGGGTTCTTAGATCTTCATTCCCTAATTCTCGATTTTAATATTTAGTGCAGTGTACATTTTGGGCGTTTAACCTTTTCCTTTCATTTTTATATACAGTTATGAAATGTTATACTTCTGATTTTTGGAAATCAGTAGCATGAGTATCTCTGTCAACACCCTCATGAATATAAATTAATCTTACCCTTTCTATCAGCAGTCCCTGACATTTACGCCATGCGTTTTTTCTGTAGAAGGGGTAGACAGTGATGACAACAGCAGAATGCCATGCTAGCAATATAACGAAACTACTGTCTAGTGCAAAAAAAATAGAGGATGGAAACAAAAATAGTGGCACTTAGTCAGCCTCTAATTAATGATGGTTGATGGTGGCCAATTAGTAGACATATACGGAGTCTGTGGCACAGCATTGCGGGAAGACGTGCTGATGCTGGATCAAAGGGGTTGCCCATGATAGGAGGGAAATATGAGGCTTAGGGACAATTTTACTGATTAACATCTCAAATTAAAAGTCCTAACAAGGCAAGGCACGCAGGGACAGGGACTAATGTAACTTTAAAAGAAAATAAAGCTGCATAAATCAGATAAGGGGAAATAAGCCAATACTAGATATTCCGGTGGAACTGAATCTCACCTTAGACTTTAAGAGGTTTTTCTGCCCAAAAATTGATCTGCGAAAATCTTTGTATTTTCTAATTATATTTTTAATAGAGATAAACATAATGAATTGGGAGAATGGACCAAACCTCACGAATACGCCAAAATGAAGATGCTTGATTTATGTCTTGAGCAACAGTACCATCTAATATCAGGCCATTTTCCATCGCTCGCAGAAGAAAAGCATCAATTTTTGACCTTAAAAAAACATGATGGTAAAATTGCACGTATAAATCCAGCAGCTCAGACGCAAGGTTTAGTCAAAAAATTATTTTAGTAACTTAGATACTAGAGTCATCCAGCGTGCCTTGTGAAAATTTAAGGGAACCGCTGGAGTATTTGGTTGTACGCCAGTTGAGTTATGAATGGGTAATGGATACCTCCAGGATTCATTTACCCCATCCATGTCTTTAGTCCCACATCTACCGGTAGTAGGACTTGGAGGCTATATAAGGAGCCCCAAATCTCCTGTAACCATTGAGAAAATGCAATGAAGTATATGACCCTTCGAGGCATTCTCCCGTGGTTTCATCCCACTCCTTAGAGAGTAGGGTTCCACGTAAAAATCTCCGAGTTCTTCATGTTTATCTTTCTAGTTCATGCTCTATTTATCCTTTTCTCTTCCGCATTCCTATTTTCTAATATGGTATCAAAGCATGCTCGATTCCGAAGGATTTCATGTTCTTTATTTTTATCGAGATTCGATTTCCTTTGTGGTGTTGTATTCTTGAAAAATTAGTGTTCATGATAAGAGAGGAGCTCTTGAATCTTCTGCATTTTGATTTTATTCTGGGTCGGTCAAAGTAAGGTTCGAACCCTAATCGCAGTTCTCCCAAGAGGGTTCCCACAAGCCCTAATTCCTTGCAGCGGCCGCATCAGGCAGTGCCGCCAAGCATTCTCTAGGGGAGCAACGACATTCATTCATTTGATCGCAAGCGGCTCTGTGCATCTCCTGGCGAAGCCCCAAACGACGCTCCTGCGCCTATCACCTGCTCCTCTCCATTCTCTAGATCGTTGCCAAGGCGATGAAATCCCAAGGCGATGAACATGGCGTGGTCGGCAACCTCCCGTTTGATGACCCCAGGCGACGACATCGAACCCAAGCATCAGCCCACCTCCTCCTCAGGCGATGATACCGAACTTTATTCCCTCGACATCGTGCATGCCACGGCGCAGATCTGCTTAACGCGCGAAGCCTCCAAGCCCGCATTCCTCGCAGCCCTAGCACTAGGCGACACAACCTCCAAAACGCGGCCCATCATCCCTTGCGCGCGACCTCCCATCCAGCACGACGCTCCTTCCTCTATCGGATCTCGCGCAAGCGACGTCAAGATCGAGCCCCAAGAGCGGCGGTGGCTCTAGGCGGAGCTCGGGCATCTCCTCGCATGTGAAGGCGACTGCACCATGCGCCTCTTCTCCCTCCTCCAGGCGATTCTCCACGAGGCGGCAACATTTAGAACGAGGGTTCCCAGCCCTAGCGGCACAAGTACTAAAGAGGGGGGGGGGGGGTGTGACGGTATTTGAAAAAATGGGTTATTTGGTTGACAACCCAAGTGGGCTGACCTGTCTGTTAAAAAAATGATTGTTTTTTCAGAAAGGGGTCGAACATATAAAAAAAGGGAAGGAGAGAGCATAGGAAGAGAGGCTTGTATTTCTGTAGGCCCAATTGGGCCATATTGTCTTTCGGTTCAATTGGACCACGTTTCTTTGTTAAAAAAAAACAACCACAAGAAAAAAAGGCACGTATAAATAAAAAAAAGCCGTATGCATGCTTGCGAAAAAAAGTTCAAAAAAATGTGAAGAAAAAACTGAAAAAATGAAATGTCCTAATAAAAAAATTTGTTTAAAAAAATTGATTTGAAAGGCTGATAATTTTTTTTGATGAACGGTTTTTAAAAAAATGATTTGAGAAATATTTTTTTGCGAAGAGAAGTCAAAAAATGAATGATGTAATTGACTTATGTAATCCCCATTTTATTATCTTCTCCAACTTTGTCGATGTCATTTTCCGACAATGGAGAAAGGGGGGTATTGTCTAGAGTCACATGTCTTCTTTAGATATCAGATTTTCAAGACCGGCCAGATTTCCAGACTCTACAGTTCATATTATTCAGGCTTGACGTCAGTTGGTTCCGAGTCTTCAGCTCATACACACACATGTATGCAATCTTCTCAGATATGCACATGCATGCCATCATTTGTCGTGGTCCCCATCTTTTCTTATTTTGTCGGCCAGAGTTTTCATGTGAGCCATAGGGACTCCAGAGTAGAGGACCATTCTTTGTGCCAGATGGGAGAGACACAGTTCTCCGACGAGGAGACTTCTTTTAGACTCCATTCTCCAACGACCATGGACTCCGACGAGGATTGCACTCCACAGCCTTTTCAGTTCGACCCTTTTCAGAGATGGAGCAGTTGTCCACGTGTTGTGGCGGGCCAGAGTACTTCGACGAGGAGACTCATTTTCAGTTGCAGTAACTCTGACAAGCGCAGTACAGAGCACATGCTCTCCGACGAGGAGATCCAGTTGACTCACAGTCCAACCCATTCATCCACCTCACCTGCACGACAAGAGAAGCAACGTCCTCGACAGCAGCCGGCAGTTGCGCGCGTTAAGTTGATATTGTCTGTAGTCTTATGTAGAGTGAGTTGAGTTTCTTTTTGTTAGTCCAAGCTGAGCATTGCATGCTCCAGCTTGAGGGGGAGTGTTGGGGTATTTGGTTGTGCGTCAGTTGAGTTGTAGATGGGTAAATGGATACCTCCAGGATCCATTTACCCCATCCATATCTTTAGTCCCACATCTACCAGTAGTGGGACTTGGAGGCTCTGTGGAGGCTATATAAGGAGCCCAAGACCTCCTGTATCCATTGAGAAAACGCAATGAAGTATATGGCACTTTGAGGCCATCTCTCGTAGTTTCATCCCGCTCCTTAGGGAGTAGGGTTCCACGTAAATATCTCTGAGTTCTTCATGTTTATCTTTCTAGTTCATGTTCCATTTATCATTTTCGCTCTCACATTCCTATTTTCTAACAGGAACATACTCTTAAATCATGTTATAAATTGAACAAGAAATGAAATCAAAATGAATTTTGGATGACACCATTATAACAAATGAACAGGTTAAGACAACCATAAGAGATATACTTACAAAGGTCGAATGCATGAATATCTGGGTGCAAAAGCAACTAAGCACAATAGGTTAGAAAGCTAGTATATGCAAGATTATGTGTGTTAAGCATTGCACTTATTTGTATCTCACATTATTGTGTTTTCTCATTTATATTTTTATTATGTACCTCTCATGTAATTAACCCACGACTTTTCTCCTATACAAGAGAGCCTTAGGGTCTCATCTAATACTCTTTCTCCTTTTCTCCTAACATGGTATTGGAGCAACGGTCCTAGACAGGGGTTCCTGTATCTCACCTACCCTAACCCTACACGTCCACCCCTCCTCCCCCCTCTCGCTGCCGCCGCCAGTACCTTCCACTCCCACCGCCACTGCTGGTACCCTCCCCTCCTGCCCACCAGCCGTCAAGGGCTATCGAACTGCTGCCCAGCTGCCGTCACAGGTACCCCAACATGTGCAGCCTAGCGCCGCCCAGTCGCCTAGGGCTGCCGCCGGGGCTCTCCCTACCGCCTAGGGGCTGCCGAACTGCAGCCGGCTGACCCGTGGTGGCCGACGTGACCGGACTGGCCACTCCCAACACCGTTTCGGCCCCACCTTCGTGTCTTTACCACAGTTTGGTTGTTTCTGCAAGCCGCTAAGGTCTGATTTTGGTCGGATTTCATGATTTTTCACATATAAACCATGTCTTCCGACTCTAGACGACAACAAAAAAGTAGTGAGGATGGTTTTATGAGTCTACAGATACAATCAATCCTCCATATGATTGTGTAGACTCACTCAGATCAGTCTACTCCTCAGTTTGTTCCGGATTTCAGCATTCTTATTATAATGTCAGAGAACAAGAGTGATGTCTTCTCATCGTCCGATGTCTTCTAGGACCTGGCTCCCTTCTCGGCCAAGCAGAATGATCGATCACTTCATGCCCACTTCTCACATTTTAGAGGCATGTTTGAGTGACTGCACGGCTTCATGCCTATTACTACCAGCACTGAGCAACAACATGCATATCAGAAAGCCACTATGATAGGAGTCTTTCTGTCATCTCTTGACGCTGAGTACGATGCATCCGTCCTAGTCATTATGAGTTGACACGCTATCAGAAGCATGGATATCCTGCATCTGCCAGTGTTGCTGAGCAGACCGAGCCTACTTCTACCCATGCTCATGATGCATGCTTTGATGAGATTTTTTCCAGATTACGAGAGTTGATGAGCACTCCTACCATTTCAGTTGTAGGTTCTTCAGATGTAGCAGCTGCTGCCAGAGCTTCGTCTAGCTCATCAGGTATTGCTTATGCGCTTACCAGTTGTAGCAGTTCAGATTTGATTGATTGGATTATGGATTCTGGGGCATCACATCATATGCGCGGCGATCGAGCACAGTTCAGTTCTTATAGGTCTATCCCACCTGGTAGATCTGTGGTGATTGCTAATGGGGTCCATCTACCCATTGTTGGTCAGGGAGAGATTGTTCTAGCTCCTATGCATCTATAAAATGTTTTATATGCTCCAGACTTTCAGATGAACCTTTTGTCTATTAGTCAAATTACTAAACATTAACATTGTCGTGCCATATTTGATCCCTCTTCTCTCGTGTTTCAGAACATACTCACGCGCAGGGTGATTAGATCTGTCCGTGAGCAGAGATGCCTGTACAAGCTTGCCATACCATCAAGTGCTGGGACTGCTACTATTCGTTCATGATCTGTTTCTCCTTTCATGTGGCATCTTCACTTTAGACATCTTCCTTTACAGAAGATGTGTCATGTTAACCGCAGATCTCTACTCGTGTTACCTTGGAATGTGAAGCCTGTTAGCTTGGGAAGCACCATCGTTCTTTTTTGAGTCATCAGAGTCGTCATAGTAGTCAACCATTTGAGTTGTTTCATTTTGATATTTTGGGTCCTAGGCATGTTGCCAATCATCAGGGACATCGTTTTTATATGGTTGATGTGGATGGATTTTCTAATTTATCTTAGGTGTTCTTGTTGAAACACAAGTCTGAAGCGGGTGCTATCATTAAATCTTTTCTTATTGAGGTCAAGAATATCTTTTCTGCTAAGGTGAAATTTATTCATATTGACAATGCCTTGGAGTTTTCCACCTTACATTTATTTGAATTTCTCCAATCTCTTGGTATTGTTCATCAAACCTTTTACACTTATACTTCACAGCAGAATGGTGTGGCTGAACGCAAACACCGTCATCTTCTGGATGTCACGAGGACCATTTTGATTCAGAGTCGAGCTCCTCATTCTTTCTGGGGTGATTATGTTCTCACTGCTTGCTACTTGGTGATCTGCATGTCGTCCACTATTCTTGGAAAAAAAGTTCCCTTCTCGATTGCGTTTCCCGAGACGGACCCATTCTCCCTTACTCTCAGAGTTTTTGAGTCTGTGGATATCCACAATTTCACTCCTGACCGTGACAAGCTCTCACCTAGAGCTGTCAAATGTGTCTTTGTTGGTTATTTCCGTACCCAGAAAGGGAGTAGATGTTTTGATCCTGTAGGATGAAAATATTATGTTAGTGCTGATGTCACATTTTTTGAATCTATTATGTACTTTTCTCCTACATGTGGCAGGTTGTCTAACGCTGTTTCTGGTGAGGATGTTGTTGTTCCTCCACCTCCGTTATCTTCACCATCTGCACCCCATGTTGAGTCTCAGTCACCTCCACCACCTCCACCACTCCACATTCGCCTACCCTGACGTAGTTCCTACCACGGTTTTACATTCACAAGTCTTCTACTCGCCCCTCTGCTCATGTGCCTTCTCCATCATCCATCACGCCTCAGGTATGTAATGAACACATTGTTTCTACTGATGGCACTGGAGATTTGAATGTTACACAAGATATTGCACAGGATGAGTTGATACTAGAGAACAGAGAGGCTGATGACCTGGATGTACCTATTGCCTTGAGGAAGCCACATCGCTAGTGTGCCACTTATCCTCTCGCTGCACATGTTTCATTGGACCATCTTTCAATGGAGTACATGAGGTTTGTTGTGGGACTCTTTGTTGTTACTATCCTACAAACATATCAGGAGGCCATACAGGATAGTAGGCAGCGACTTGCCATAGAGGAGGAGATGTTCGCTTTGCAGTCACGTGGTACCTGGAGCATTGTTACTGCTCCTCCAGGTGCCTCTGTTGTGGGATACAAATAGATCTTTACGATGAAGCAACGGGCAGATGTCAGTGTGGATCGCTACAAGGCAAGGCTTGTGGCACATGGATTCACCCAAACTTATGGGGTGAACTATTAGGATACCTTCTCTCCAGTGGTCAGACACTCGATACTTCGCATTCTTTTATCAGGTGTTGTTTCACTGGACTGGCCTCTTTACCAACTTGATGTGAAGAATGCATTTTTATATTGTGATCTACAGGAGGAGGTATATATGCAACAACCACCAGGATTTGCTACTGAAGAGGAGTCTCAGAAGGTGTGTAAGCTTCATAAGGCGATTTATGGCCTGAAGCAGAGCCCAAGAGCTTGGTACCATAAGCTATCGGAGTTCATAGAGCAACAGGGGTTTGTGCAATCTACTGCGGATCACTCACTTTTTGTTCAGAGGATACAGAAAGGTACTATTGCTATTCTTGACTATGTTGAGGGGATGATGAACTGGCATTCGGGCTGCCAAGGAGTTCATAGGTTAGTAGTTTATGACAAAGGACCATGGCAATCTTCAATACTTCCTTGGATTAGAGTTCGTCAGGAACCAACGTGGTCTTGTGATGACCCAGAAGAAGTTTGTGACGGATCTTATTTTAGAGATAGGTATGACAGGGTGCAAACCTGCTACTACCCCTATGAATCCGAGTATGAGATTATATGTTGATGATACTGAGGAGGTAGATAGAAGGAGATATAGAGAGCTTGTTGGGAAGCTCCTATATGCCACTATCACCAGACCGGTATATCTTTTGTTGTAAGCAAGGATAACCAGTTTATGGAGCAGCCCATGAAGGTTCATATGGATACAGTCTATATGATGTTGAGATATTTGAAGACTTCACCTAGTTCTGGTCTTATATTCAACAAAGATACATCTCTTGAGGTGATAGCTTGTGCAGATGCAGATTATGCAAGTTGCCCTAGAGACAGAAAGTCTACTTCTTGATTTGCTATTTTCGTTGGGAGCTCTCTCCTATCATGGAAAAGTAAGAAGCATGCAATGGTTGCTAGATCTAGCGCATAATCTGAATATAGGGCCATGGCACAGGGAAGCACATAGATGATGAGGATTAGATCTGTGTTGACTGATCTTGCTATTGAGGTTTCTCCTCTCATGCAGCTTTTACGTGACAATCAAGCGGCTCTATTTATTGCCAATAATCTTGCATTTCATCGAATGTCTGACGGTTTTACATTCGCAAGTCTTCTACTCGCCCCTCTACTCATGTGCCTTCTCTATCATCCATCACGCCTCAGGTATGCAATGAGCACATAATTTCTACTGATGGCACTGGAGATTTGAATGTTACACAAGATATTGCACAGGATGAGTTGATACTAGAGAACAGAGAGGCTGATGACCTGGATGTACCTATTGCCTTGAGGAAGCCACGTCGCTAGTGTGCCACTTATCCTCTCGCTGCACGTGTTTCATTGGACCATCTTTCAATGGAGTACATGAGGTTTGTTGTGGGACTCTTTGTTGTTACTATCCTACAAACATATCAGGAGGCCATACATGATAGTAGGTGGCGACTTGCCATAGAGGAGGAGATGTTCACTTTGCAGTCACGTGGTACCTGGAGCATTGTTACTGCTCCTCCAGGTGCCTCTGTTGTGGGATACAAATAGATCTTTACGATGAAGCAACGGGCAGATGTCAGTGCGGATCGCTACAAGGCAAGGCTTGTGGCACATGAATTCACCCAAACTTATGGGGTGAACTATTAGGATGCCTTCTCTCCAATGGTCGAAATTTCGATCGAAATTTGACCGAAATTCCATCGAAATTCTGTTTTGGTCGTCACCGAAATGGTGACCGAAACTGACATTTAAGGCCTTGGAACCAAGTATATAGAGGTGGATTGTCATTACACTAGAGACATGATCCAGAAATGTCTCATATCCACCTTCTATGTTGCAAGTAGAGATCGGACAACTGATTTTTTCACCAAGCTCTTGCTAAAGGTCCATTTCAGAGGTGTTGTTCCAAGGTGAGCATGATAGACATATATGCTCCAGCTTGAAGGTGAGTGTTGAGATATTTGTATATCATATTATTGTGTTTTCTCATTTATATTTTTGTTATGTACCTCTCATGTAATTAACCTAGGACTTTTCTCCTATATAAGAGAGCCCTGGAATGCCATCTAATACTTTCTCTCCTTCTCTCCTAACAGTTTGTACATGCAAGATTATTTTAGTAATTTGATATTAGAGTCATCTTACATGCTCGTGAAATTTTAAGGGAACGCACTGTTAAGTTATGTAAGTTATGTTATAGACTGAATAAAAAAATGAACTCAAAATGAATTACGATGGCACAGCTTAAACCAATGAACAGGTTTAAGAAAGCCATAAGAGATATATTTCCAAAGGTCGAATGCATGGATATCTAGGTGCACAAGCAATTAAGCACAACAGGTTAGCAAGCTACTACATGTATGATTATGGTTGTTAAGCATTGTACTTGAGTGCAAGGAACAGAAAGAAAATTTAGTTGTTTATGCATGCAAGATTATTTAGTAACTTGATAGTAGAGTCATCTTACATATGTTGTGAAATTTTAAGGGAACATGCCCTTAAGTCATCTTATAGACTAAAGAAAAAATGAACTCAAAATGAATTACAGATGGCACCGTTATAACTTCCAAAGGTCGAATGCATGGCTATCTGGGTGCACAAGCAATTAAGCACAATAGGTTATGCATGATTATGTGTACGAGGCATTGTACTTTGATGGAACAAAAGGAAATTTTAGTCCTTTGTGTGTGCAAGATTGTCCTCTCCTATTTATTTTCCATTTCATTGCGAAGTGTTTTCTTGTAAATAGTCGTATTCCTTGTGTCTTTAATTGTTTGGTTGCTTTTTCTTCATGGTATTAGAATTAAACCTATCAAGTATTTTATTTTTATTTCATAAATATATTGAATGAAAAAGCCTGCCTCAAGCTTGTTTTTCAAAAGAAAACCCCATAACAGTCTAGAGTAATCATCGACAGCTACAAGGTAAAACCCGCACACCTGATAATCAGGGATACGATTGGTAAGCTCCTATATGCCACTATCACAAGACCGGATATATCTTTTGTTGTGAGAAAGGTTAACCAGTTCATGGAGCAGCCCAGGAAGGTTCATATGGATGTAGTCTATATGATGTTGAGATATTTGAAGACTTCACCTAGTTCTGGTCTTTAATTCAACAGAGATACATCTCTTGAGGTGATAGCTTGCGCAGATGCAGATTATGCAGGTTGCCATAGAGACAAGAAGTCTACTTCTGGGTTTTCTATTTTCATTGGGAGCTCTCTCGTATCATGGAAAAGTAAGAAGCGGACAATGGTAGCTAGATCTAGTGTAGAATCTGAATACAGGGACATGGCATGGGGAAGTGCAGAGATGATGTGGATTAGATCTGTATTGACTGATCTTGTCGTTGAGGTTTCTCTTCTCATGCAACTTTTACGTGTCAATCTAGCGGCTCTATTTATTGCCAATAATCCTGTATTTCATGAACGGACCAAGCATATAGAGGTGGATTGCCATTACACTAGAGATATGATCCAGAAAGGCCTCATATCTACCTTCAATATTGCTACTAGAGATCAGATGTCTGATTTTTTCACCAAGGCTCTTGCTAAAGGTCCATTTCAGAGGTGTTGTTCCAAGGTGAGCACGATAGATATATATGCTCTAGCTTGAGGGGGAGTGTTGAGATATTTGTATCTCACATTATTGTGTTTTCTTATTTATATTTTTGTTATGTTCCTCTCATGTAATTAACCCAGAGCTTTTCTCCTATATATGAGAGCCCTAGAATCTCATCTAATACTCTCTCTCCTTTTCTCCTAACAGTTTGTACATGCAAGATTATTTTAGTAATTTGATACTAGAGTCATCTTACATGCGTTGTGCAATTTTAAGGGAACGTACTGTTAAGTTATGTCATAGACTGAATACAAAAATGAATTACGATGACACAATTATAACCAATGAACCGGTTTAAGAAAGCCAAAAGAGATATATTTCCAAAGGTCGAATGCATGGATGTCTAGGTGCACAAGCAACTAAGCACAACAGGTTAGCAAGCTACTACATGTATGATTATGGGTGTTAATAAGCATTGTACTTGGGTGGAAGGAACAGGAAGAAAATTTAGTTGTTTATGCATGCAAGATTATTTAGTAACTTGATACTAGAGTCATCTTAAATGTGTTGTGATATTTTAAGGGAACATACCCTTAACTCATCTTATAGATTGAATAAAAAATGAACTCAAAATGAATTACGAATGGCACCGTTATAACCAATGGACATGTTTAAGACATCCATAAGAGATATACTTCCAAAGGTCGAATGCAAGGATATTTGGGTGCACAAGCAATTAAGCACAATAGGTTATGCATGATTATGTGTACGAGGCATTGTACTTCGGTGGAACAGAAGGAAATTTTAGTCCTTTGTGTGTGCAAGATTATCCTCCTATTTATTTTCCATTTCACTGCGAAGTGTTTTCTTGTAAATAGTCGTATTCCTTGTGTTTTTAATTGTTTGGTTGCTTTTTCTTCCTGATATTAGAATTAAACCTGTCAAGTATTTTATTTTTATTTCATAAATATAAGATTGAATGAAAAGCCCAGCCTTAAACTTGTTTTTCAAAAGAAAAACCCATAACAGTCTAGAGTAATCATCGACATCTACAAGGTAAAACCCGCACTCCTGATAATCAGGGATACGATTGGGACCTCAAATATCAAAACATACCAACAAAAATAAAGAACTACTGCTACGACTCTGGCGACCATGGTAACTGGAACGGTGATGCTTCCAAGCTCCAGGCCTCACACTAAAAGATAGATCGAGAGAGAATCTGAGGGAGGACTCTACACATCTTATGCAGAGGAAGGTGACCAAACCGAAGATGTCACATGTAGGATGTTGAGATATTTGTTATCATTATTATTGTTCTTGCTTATTTTCTATTTCTTTTGTCCTCTTCTTGTAATTTGCCCAATAGGTTCCTCTCCTATATAGGAGAACCCTAGGGCCTCTCATTAATCAATTTACTCATTTCCCTCAACATGGTATAGGAACGATGGTCCTAGACCGGAGTTCCCATATCCTACCCTAACCCTACCCTACCTGCCGCCCTTCTCGTGCCGCCGCCCTCCTCAGGTCGTTGCCTCAGGCAGCCCCATCCCTCTCCCGACCGCCGCAACCACCCTCCAAGCCGCCAACAGCCACCCTCCAGGCCTTCGACCGCCGACAACCACCCTCCAAGCCTTCGATGCGCCGAAGTCACCCTTGATCCTCCCAGGCCGTCTTCGATCCTACCGTGTGACTTTGTGTATCTCTGCGGCTCGATTTGCAATTTATATCAGTTTGATTTTGATCGGAAAACGTGATTTTAGACATGTAATACACGTTTTCTGGCCCTAGCGAGTAGCGAAGATTGATGGGGATGGTTGTATGATTATACGCATACAATCAATCCTCTGTATGATCGTGGAAACTCATTTACATCGGTCTACTTCGCAGTTGACTTCTGTTATCCAGCAGTTTTATCATCATGTCAAAGAACAAGGGTGATATTTTTTCGTCCGGAACCTTTAAGGGCCCGGCTCCCATCGTTAAGATGGATGGGACCAACTATGAGTTGTGGTCCATGCGGTTTCTCACCCTCATGCAATGCAACAATAAGGAGCACATCCTGACAAATCCAGATCTAACAGATAAGACTGGGATGAATGCTTCTTGGAAGCAACATAATGTGTATGTGCGTGTTTGGCTATGTGGGACCCTCACCACAGAGATAGCCAATGATATCCTGAACCATCTCACCGCCAAGGCGATGTGGGACACTTTGGCTTCCACCTATGCTCAAGCGAAGAATATGGCCAAGATTCTTCGGCTACAGTTTGATATCTAAAACGCTAGGCAGAATGGTCGCCCTCTGCACGTGTACTACTCTTCACTCCGTGGCATGTTCGAGAAGCTTCATAGCTATATGCTTATTACGACATCTCTAGATTAACATAAGTCTTATAGGAACTCCATAATGGTTGGTGTTTTCATGGTTGGCCTTGATACAGGGTATGATGTTGCGCGCACACAACTTCTCACTGGGTTTACCATACCTCTCATGGAGGAGGTCTATAGACATCTCAGCCGGATTATTATGCCTTCTACGGCCATTCCTCCGCCCTCTTCCGCTATGGCCACTTCTCCTGGCCGAGGAGGGACGACCCAATCTAGAGGACGCATCCCTCGTAGCAGAGGTGGTGGGCATCTGCGTGGTCCTTACACCTTCTATCGTCGACTGGGACATGCAAAGGATACATGTTACCAGAAGCATGGATATCCTTTTTCGGGTTGCATAGCAGAACATATTGAACCTTCAGAGACTCCAACTTCCCAGGTCAATCCTCACCTGAATGATAGTCTCTCGTATTCGAGAGATCATGACTACTACTGCTGGTACCACCACTACAGATACCGCAGCTGCAACTAGAGCCTCATCGATCTCCTCAGGTATCGTCTATGCTTTTACCGGTAGTACTGGTGCAGACATGACAGCGTGGATTATGGACTCTGGTGCTTCACACCACCTGTTTGGAGCCAGAGTGCAGCTGAGGTCCTACAGGACTATACCACCTGGAAAATAGGTTGTCGTTGCTAATGACAACCACTTACTAGTTACAGAACAGGGGGAGGTGCATCTGATGTCGTCCATGCGCCTTTCGAATATTTTATATGCTCCTGACTTTTATATGAATTTACTTTCCATTAGTCAGATTACTAAGGATCTACATTGTTGTGCCGTTTTTGATCCTTCGTCTCTTGTGTTTCAGGACATACTCACAGGCAAGGTGATTCGATGTGGTCGTGAGCAGCGGGGGCTCTACAGACTGGTCCAACCTCATCAGGCTGGTGCTTCTACTATACCTACTGGACATGTCTCTCTATATCTGTGGCACCTTTGTTTTGGCCACCTTCCTCTGCGGAAGATGTGTCATGTTCTCCCTCATATTTCTACGAGATCCTCCTTTCAGTGTGAGACATGTCAGCTTGGGGAGCACCACTGTTCCTCCTTTCCATCCCGTCAGAGTCGAAGCAGTTCTCAGTTGTTTGAGCTCCTACATTTAGACATTTGGGGTCCAAGTCGTTTTCCTGATCACTAGGGACATCATTTTTATCTTGTTGTTATCGATGATTTTTCTAGACTATCCTGGGTCTTTTTATTGAAAAATAAGTCTGAGACCGGATATGTGATCAATTATTTTATTAATGAGATAATGAATATTTTTCTGCCAAAGTCAAATACCTTCGTTCTGACAATGCTTTAGAGTTCTGCACTTTAAAGCTTTCTGAGTTCTTTAGATCTCTGGGCATTGTTCATCAGACCTCTTATGCCTATACTTCCTAGCAGAATAGTGTTGCTGAGCGCAAACACTGTCACTTACTTGATGTGACCAGAACATTGCAGATACAAAGTCGCGCTCCCTATGCTTACTGGGGAGATGTTGTCCTCACTGCATGCTATCTGATTAACTGCATGCCTTCGTCTGTGTTGGAGAGAAGATTCCTTTCTCGATTGCGTTTCTCGAGAAGGATGTTTTCTCCCTTGCTCCTCGAGTATTTAGTTCTGTAGCATTTGTTCTTGATGTCTCTCTTGGTCGTAACGAGCTCTCTCCTAAAGTCGTCAAGTACGTTTTCGTCAGCTATTCTCGTACCCAGAGAGGGTACAACTGCTTTGATCCACCAGACAGAAGTACTTTGTCAGTGCTGATGTCACTTTCTTTGAGTCTATCATGTATTTTCTCCTACAGGTGATAGACTTGCTTCGTCTGACTTTGATGCTGAGATCTACATGCCTCCTCCTCCTATTGTCATACCACCACCACCACCACCATCTCCTCCACCACCACTTACATATGCTCCTGTGGCTCCTCCTTCTACCGTGACACGGTTTTTGCCTCGTGTTTTAACTAGAAAGTCTCGCTCAGTCCCCCTCTGTCCATAGACCTTGCCCGTGATCCAACACGTCTCAGGTATGTAATGAGCACATAGTTTCTATTGATAACAATACTGAGTTGTTTGTGTAGCAGGATTCCATACAATATGAGCAGGTGCCCTCTCATCAGGAGAACTCACAGGTTACAGACTTGGAAAATGATCTTGATGCGCCGATTGCTCTTCGTAAGCTACAACGTAAGTGTGCTACTTATCCTATTGCATCCCAGGTTTCCTTGAGCAGGTTGTCAGAGGATTTCAAGAGATCTACCGTGGCACTATCAACCATGGAGATCATATCAGGAGGCTCTTCAGGCAGTTAGTGGAGGTTAGGCATGGAAGAGGAGATGGTTGTGTTGCAGTTACGCGGTACATGGAGTCTTATTTCTGCTCCCGGTGGTGCATCTGTTGTGGGATGCAAATGGGTGTTCACTGTGAAACACCATGTCAATGTCAATATGGATCGTTATAAGGCGAGACTTGAGGCTCGTGGGTTTACCTAGACATATGGGGTGGAATATCATGATACTTTCTCTCTAGTTTCCAGACATTCTACTCTGCGTATTCTCCTTTCTGTTGTTGTGATACGAGATTGGCCCCTTTACCAGTTAGATGTGAAGAATTCCTTCCTCTATTGCGATCTACACGAGGAGGTCTACATGCAACAACCACCTGGGTTTGCTGCTAAGGGGGAGTGTCAGAAGGCGTGCAAGCTTCATAAGGCTATCTATGGCCTTAAGCAGAATCCAAGAGCATGGTTCCAGAAGCTCTCGGACTTGATAGAGCAGCATGGGTTTGTGCGATCGACATCTGATCACTCCTTGTTTGTGCAGAGGACCCAGAGAGGTACTACTATCATTCTTGTTTATGTTGATGACATTATTGTTACAGGGGATGACGAGCAAGGCATTCAGGGTGCCAAGGACTTCCTAAGTCAGCAGTTTGTGATCAAGGACCTTGGACATTTATGTTACTTCCTTGGACTAGAGTTTACCAGGAACCAGCGAGGTCTTGTGATGACCCAGAGGAAGTATGTTACATATCTTCTTTCAGAGACATGCATGGCAGATTGTAGACCTGCCACTACTCGTATTGACCCGAGCATGAAGCTATATGATGATCACACTGAGGAGGTTGACAAGAGGAGATACAAGGAGCTTTTTAGCAAGCTACTATATGTGACTATTACCAGGCCTGGCATATCCTTTGCCGTGAGCAAAGTAAGTTTATGGAGCATCCTAGACATGCACATATGGATGCAATCCATATGATTCTGAGATATTTGAAGACTTCACCTGGTACAAGACTTCTTTTCAATACAGACACATCTCTTTCAGTTACCACATGTGCAGATGCAGATTATGCATGGTATCCAAAGGATGGGAAGTCTACATCAGTGTTTGTTGTATTTATAGGGGATTCCCTAGTTTCATGGAAAAGCAAGAAGCAGACTGTGGTTGCCAGAGCGAGTGCTGAATCAGAGCATAGGGCCATGGCGCAGGCTAGCACAAAAATGATGTGGGTCAGATATGTTCTTACTGACCTGACTATAGAGGTGCCTCTTCCCATGTACCTCCAATGTGACAATCAAGATGCACTCTTTATTGCTAACAACCCGGCCTTTCATGAGAGGATGGAGCACATAGAGGTGTAGTGTCACTATACTCATGACATGATACAGAAGGGTCTTATCTCCACTACACATGTCAACTCTGGAGACCAGACAACAGATGTTCTTACAAAGGCTCTAGCCAGAGGACCTTATCAAAGATGTTCCAAGCCGAGTCTGATCGATATCTACGCTCCAGCTTGAGGGGGAGTATTGAGATATTTGTTATCATTATTATTGTTTTTGCTTATTTTCTATTTATTTTGTCCTCTTCTTGTAATTTGCCCAATAGGTTCCTCTCCTATATAAGAGAACCCTAGGGCCTCTCATAAATCAATTCATTCATTTCCCTCAACATACGAGATTGACTCAACGAGAATGGAAGAAGCACCCTCATTTGGGGCTGGACAGGTCTGCAGAGACCCACTTGCTCACGGCCACATCCAATCACCTTGCCTGTGGGTATATCCTAAAACACAAGAGAATATTGGTCAAATATGGCATGCAAATCCTTGATGATTTAGCTAATCGATAATAAGTTCATGGAAAAATCTGGATCATGCAGAATATTCTGCAAATGCATAGACCGTGTTAACCAAATCTCCCCATGTCTTATAATGGAATAATGTATCCCATTAGCAATAAAACTGATATGCTCAGATGAACTGATTTGTAGGAAGTGAACTGAGCTCTATCTCAATATATGTGACGAGAGGTAACTAAATCCATGATCCATTGTAAGATGTTTATCTTGTGACAACTAGTAAGGACATTGGCTATACATGACGAACTAGCAAACGTTGAGGCATTGAATTCAGATGAACCCTACGAAGCACTAGAGGATCCAAGAGCGGGAGGCATAATCTCCCTCAAATGGGAGATAAACTCATTGAACCTCTAGTCAATAGCAGTTGCTGAAAGTATGAGTCTCAACCTGCTCTGTGACACGAGCATAGGTTGAAACACCATACTTTGAGTAGCATATATCCTTAAAATGACTAGAGCAGTGAAAAATAAGTGTGTGGCTGACACGGATGGGCACCTCCTCTACTACGAGCCCTGCGTCCTCTTAACAGAGAAGATCCTTCCCTATTGCCAGATGCGGCCATAACCGAGGAGGTTTAAGTGTAGGTCAAGAACTATAATCCTGTTGAGTCTATGGTATGCTTCTTCCATGAGAGGTATGGTAGTATCTGCAAATAACTAGGACTCTGCAACATCATACTCAGGATTAAGAACCGCCAAAAAGACACCAAATAGGGTGGCATTCATGTACGCCTTCTGATGTTCTAGAGATGTTGCTAGATAAATGAAGTTGTGGAACCTTTCAAACATACCCCTTAGAGACGTATATAATGCATGAAGAGGGTGACCCTTCTGCTTGACCGTGAAGATGCCATGTTGGAGCTACAATATCTTCATCTCATTTCTCTCCTGAGACTATGTGGCGGTGAGGGTGTCCGACATCGCCTTGGCAGTGGGATGGTGCAAGATATCATGAGTTATCTCTACAATCAGTGTACTGAATAACCAAACACATGCGTACGTGTCATCTACCTCCCAAGAGGCAGTAGCCCCAGTCTTGTCTATCGGCTCCTCACTACAAGAAAATGTAGCTTTTGTAACCATAATGTTGCTACTACAAGTAGTGCCTTATATGTCTGTATGCGCTTCTTCCCATCTGCATTTTCTTGTAGTGCCTCATATGTCAGTATGCGCTTCTTCCCATTGCAATACATAAGACTCATGAACTACATGGCCCACAACTTGTAGTTGGTCCCATCTATCTTGACTATGAGTACCACACCTTTGAAGACACCCAAAAATGTGATATCAACCTCTTTTACTGGCATGATGCCGGAAAAGGACAAAGACGAGGGCTGCAGACTAAAGCAAACATGTCTAAACAAACATATAGGGAATCAATTGTGTGTACAAACTCATTTTACAACCATTCCTGTCAACTTTGGTAGTGCTCAAGTATAGATGATGTGATTTGTAGGTATAAAATCACCCTAGAAACTTCAAATTCAGATCGCTAGAGTGCCCTAAATCATGTTATAGCACTAAGTAGGGGTCAGATGCTAGGGCCTGAGGCCACTCAATGCGACCAAGAGGTTGTACGGTGGCCATTAAGAGAGCTGCAAAGACTGCTGGAGCTAACAGAGACTAGCTGGCAATGAAATTTGGTGTTACACTTATACCCGAAGCACTTGGCGACATTAGGCAGGGGTCGTATGATGGGAAGTGGTGTCCGACAGAGTTACTAGGGTGCTATAGGTGTTGCATGATGTGCATGAGGGGTTGCAGGAGGACCAGAGGTGTCACACAGGGCTGGGGGTCTTGTACGAGGAGCCCACTGGCGGCGATGACAAGAGGAGAGGTCGGTGACGGTAAGAGGAGTGGTCAACGGGTGGGGGAGGGGAATAGGACAACAATGCTCCGGTGTAGGACCGTCACTCTGATACTAAGTGAAAGAGAATAATGAAATTAATTATCAATGGAGGCCATAGTGCTCTCTTATATAGAGAGGAGAAACCCTAAAGGGCAAATTACATAATAAAGACAAAAGAAATAGAAAAATACATAAAATATAATGAGAGATAAATATTTATCTCAATAGTTGAGGGCATTCACAATCTTTTGAGACCACGAGTAGTTAAAGATTTTTGCCCGTGGGTTGAGATCTCCACTACAATGTATTAAAAACTTTCCAAAGGACCTTTAATCATTTGTTGCCTTTGATTGATCGAAGATATATCACCTTTATTTGATCATTATTGCTCCTTGTTAATTTACATTACATTAAACCAACAATTTGTGTTACAATTGAGAACCACCCAATAGCTGTTGGGATATTAGTTATCGTTTTATTCTTTATGTATTCTTTATTCATTATGTCCTCTTTATGTAATTTGTTCAATAGGTTTCTCCTCTATATAAGAGAACTCTAAGGCCGCAGAATAAGCAAGTTATTATCTTCTCCAACATGGTATTGGAGCTACGATCCTAGACTGGAGTTGGGGTACCCCACCCATGCCCTAACCCCCACCTACCAATCTCTGTGTGCCCCCGGACACCCGCGACCCCCGAGCACCTTTGCGCAACACCGTGTGCCGCCGTTATGTCATAGAAGGGGCCTCTCCACGTGCCCCTAAGGTCTCGCGCATCGTCGTAGCAGACGCCAAGGCCCCGCGTGTCGTCGCAATAGCTGCCTCAACCTCCACGCACCGCCAACAACCGCTATGCGTCTCCATAGTGCAACTGCGCTGTTGTTGTACGTCGCATCGTGTCCCGGCGCAACCTGCATTACTATGTGCTTCCATGCACCTCCGCGGTTCCTCGCGTCAAAAATGGGCCATGTACCCGATTCTTCTCCTCTCCAACACCGAATTGCGGTCTGGAAGAGCCTAATTTTGACCAAAAAAGATGATTTCAGACTTATAGATCACCTTTTTTGGTCCTAGCACAGATTGAGGAGTGACGATGATGGTTATATGAGTCTACATGTACAACCAATCCTCCATATGATCATGTAGACTTGGTCGATCGGTCTACTTCCATAGTCGAGTTCCATTTTCGACCTTCTTTTTTCATCATGTTAGAGAATGAGGATGATGCCTTCTCTTCGTCTAGTGCGTTCAAGGGCCTAACTCCCATTGTGAAAATGGATGGGACAACTACGAGTTGTGATCCATGCAGTTCTTGGCCCTTATGCAATGCAATAACGAGTACGTTTTAATAAAGCATGTGCTAACGGATAAAACTAAGGACAATGCTTCGCAGAAGCAAGATGACGCGTATGCACATGTTTAGCTCTCTGTGAGTCTCACCACAGAGATTGGCAAAGACATTTGTTGAAAGGTGTGGAATAAAATTGTTTATTCACCGTATCCCTAACGCTCTCATATATATAGAAAAGTTTTAGGGGGAAATTACATACAGTAGACAAAAGAAATATGAAATATAAAATGAAGTTCTAAGAGAAAGAAATATCTCAACACTCCCCTTCAAGTTGGAGCATATATGTCTGATATGCTCAGCTTGGAACAACACTGACGAAAAGAACATCTAGCAAGAGCCTTGGTGAACATTCCTGTAGTTTGGTCACCTGATGCAACAAGAGAAGTGTAGATAAGTCCATTTTTAATCAGATCTCGAGTATAATGGTATTTGCGCGACCTCCTTTGGATTTTTGCGTTGAACGGAGAATGCAGTTGGAGGTGTTTGCGCAACCTCCTTTTTCTCTTTTCGATGGTAGGGTTCCAAGAATAGAATCAAGAGATGCTCGATGGGGACATTGCTGATACCATGGCCAGATTTGTGGCCTGAGGTCGACATTAAGAAGAAAAGTTAGGGAAGAGATGCTGCCCGAGGCTGGAGATGCAGCCCCTAAACTGGACGATGCTAGATGCCACCATGCATAGAGATCACGTACCTTCTTCTAGGGTTTCACATAAAGAAACCTAACATGAACTTGGTTTGATGATGAACTTTTGAGATTGCATAAATCATTATAAAAATTATATCTCAACAGTAATTCTCAAAACCAATTTGCTTTGATACCATGTTGAAATAAGAATGCGAAAGCATAATCAGAACAAGAACGAATAAAATAAAGAAATATGAAAACATAGGACGCTCAAGTTTTACATGGAACCCTACTCAGTGAGGAGCGGGATGAAACCACCGAAGAAGACCTCAAAGGGCTGGATCGTCTATGGTAATCTCTCAATGGTTATAGGGGGTGCGAGAGTTCTTATATAGCCTCACAGTCAGACCTGAGTTCCACAAATAGTATATGTGGGACTAAACATGAATGGGGGGGGGGGGGGGGGGTAATTGGATCTTGGAGAGATGCAATTACCTATATATTACATACCTAAACACATTAAAATGGCAGTAATTCTTTGTATATGAAGCATTCTCTACTAAAACACGAGGCATATACTCAGACATTTCGAGTACATCTTCTCTTATCGAGCCACCATTCTGCATAATTCAGTGAACGATGTCATTCATGATTAAATGTTGAGAACACATATGTCTACCAAAACATCTTCTTAGGTTTTATAAGGATTTTCGATAATTACGATCATCATCGACATGATACTTTCAAAGCACATTCGATGAGAGATTAAGATTATAGAGACATACAAAACCAAGGTTGTTGTCCTATTGGTTATTTAATTGTCATTCCTCATTATTATGAGGAAACTTGCACATTGCAACTACACACATTATGTGTCCAACTGTAAGTAAAATATCTTGAACATGGATCCATGTATATATGATATTTTACTAGTTATTATTGAGTATAGTTTTGAGTGGGTTTAATGTTGTTATCTGAAATAAGATAATTTATATAAATACATATTTTATTTTGATTAAGGATTTTATATCAAAGTTGTCTTGCCTTAACTCTGAAAGTTCATTCACTTTCAAAGCAAGATACATTCTTACCATTATATCTCAAGCAAGATCTGTGATCACCTTCTTACATTTGTTACATCCCGATAATATGAGAAACTGCAACTCGGATAAAAAGAAGCGGGAACTCATTTCACCTTGCAAGTCTAACTTGCATTTTCCAATTCGGTCTTTAACACTCGGGGCCACCACCCCTAAGGCGATGTTGACCAGTTGTTAATTGAACCAACCGTCAACATGATTAGAACTCACTATGCGCAATCCAATATCACCCCAATAATATGAGGAACCAATATTAGGTCACTACACATACAACCTTACTCTTTCGAGAAGCAAAGAGCCTGATTTATGTACACTTGTATGCATGAGTTATCACTTCGAACATGCATCTCCAACATACAATCCATGGCGACGGAACCTTTCGCCTTGACGGGAGACCATGTTTGTCATTTATATGATCCTCCGTATCCCATTCAAAGTTTAATTAATTATCGTGAATCAAATTCACATAATCATTTCTTCCAAGGGAATCACATCTCTATTCATAATAGAGTGTTTATTTTAATTGGAACTAATTATTTTTATCATATTGACTCAATTATCAATTCGATCAATCAACCAACAAAGAATTATGGTTTGCTTGATATTACCTTATAGTATAAACTCTCACAAGTACGTATTATTTTGTATTTTAATAATTTGAGTACATCTTGACTTACTCATATTATTCTTTCCTAAAAAATGGATCCAACCAGTACACTAAGTTATGTTGGGAGGGAGCATTTCCTTGACATGCAAGGCCCTAATTAGTAAACCAAGCTAGTATACTCGGACTAGACACCTTCACCATTCTGATTGAGAATAATACAAAATAATATCAATGTACTTGCGGTTTTATTGATCAACTTTGATGACCAACATTATACAATATATAGTAATCACTCAGAGATTTAGGCATCTTTAAACAATTTAAGGATCCTGAATTTCTAGTCATATCAAGTGTTGAGATTCTTATGTCTCGTGTTCTTTATTTATATTTGTTTATTTTTTAGTTTATCTTATGTAATTTTCCCATGGAGCTTTTCTCCTATATAAGAGAGCTCTAAGGCTTCGTGAAATTCTATTCTCATATTTCCTTTCACATGGTATCAGAGCGATGGTCCTAGACCAGAGCTTGTGCCCTAGATCCATCTCTACCAAAACCCTCGCGCGCCACTGTCGGGGCCAGCCGCGCATCGCCGTCGCAGGCGGATGCCTCTCGCGCCGCTCGCCTCTCTAGCACGTGTCTGCGCACGCACCTCCATGTGTGCCTTCGCTCTCGCGCGCATCTGCGCACGCACCTCCTTGTGCGCCTGCGTGCCCAGCATCTCTTCGAGCACGCACCTTCAAGTGCGTCTCCTCGCGCACTCGCGCCTGCGTACTCGCAAGTCTGCACGCCTGTGCCCTAGCACAGATAAGTGTCTCCGCGTGACGTGCCAGTGACGTAGGCGCCCCCTCGCTCCATCGTTCACAGCTGCAGGTCTTCTAGGGCTCCTACTTGGTCTTCTCGGGTGTAATCTAATTGTCTAAAGACACCCTAGCGACCCAAAGAGAGTCTTCAATGAATGGAAGTGGTTGTGGTTTGAGTCTACACCCACAACCATCTTCCTATATGTCAATGTAGACATTATTTATCCAGTTTGCAACCCCAGTCTTGAGAGATCTTTGTCATCGTGTCAGACAACAAAGTAGATATTCCATCCCTAGGTGCTTTCAAAGGTCCGGCACCAATTGTGAAGATGGATGGAACGAATTATGTGCTGTGGGCCATGCAGTTCATGATTTTAATGCAATGCAATGGCAAGAAGCACATCCTCACGACAGAGAAGCCACGTGACAAGACTGGGACAAATGCCTCATGGGTGGTAGATGATGCATATGCATGTGTGTGGCTATCCGGGACTGTGTCCACGGAGATAGCTAATGATATTTTGAGTCAGCCTACTGTAAAGGCTACGTGGGATATTCTCGCCGCTACATACTCACCGGCGAACAATGAATCAAAGATACTACAGCTTCATCATGATATCTTCACATCGAAGCAGAATGATCCCCCCCTTCATACCCTCTATACTTCTTTGAGGTGTATGTTTGAGAAGCTACATGGATACATTCCCTTGTTTATTGCGTCAGAGCAACTCAAGGCATACAGAGACTCTGTGATGACAGGGGTCTTTCTAGCAACCCTTGACCCTGAGTATGCCGCAGCTCGTGCCCAGATTCTTACTGATGCTACCATACCTCTGATGGAGGAGGCATATCGCAGATTGAGTAGACTGTCTATATCTCTAGTAGTACTCTACAGTCTCAGACATCTTCAGCTATGACTGTATCACGTGGTAGAGGAAGCCCTAAACCATATCGTGGTAGGGGATGCCCTAACTGGGGCAGAGGAAGAGGTGGTCAATCCCGTCATCCATGCACTTACTGCCACAGGCCAGGCCATTCTGAGAAAACCTACTATTCTAAGCATGAGTTTCTTGCTTCAGCTCGAGTTGTAGAGCAGACACAACATGCTGGGAGTCCATCACCTGTATCTGACCAGAGATTTGACGAGCTTCTGGCGCAGCTAAGGGAGATTATGCCTGTTACATCTGGATCTACCAGCTCTCCTCAGGGTCTTTAGTAGTAGCTGCCTCTGTATTTGCTTCTACGTCAGGTATAGCCTATGCCTTTACTAGCTATTACAGGGCAGACTTGTCAGAATTGATCATGGATTCCGGAGCATCCCATCATCTCTGTGGTGACAGAGTCCAGTTTAGTGTTTTTCATCCGACTCAGCCTGGACGGTCTATTGTGATAGCAGATGGGACACATTCTCCCATTACTGGGCAGGGGAGGTGCAATTGACTCAAGGATCGAGGCTTCAGAAAGTCCTTTATGCTCCTGATTTTCAATGAAAATACTATCTATTAGTCAAATCACCAAAGATTTACATTGTCGTGCCATATTTGATCCATCTGCACTTGTGCTTCAGGATATACTCAAGGGCAGGGTGATTGGAACTGGTCGTGAGCAAGTGGGACTATACAGACTAGTGCAATCTCCATATGCTGGTGTCTCTTCTCTTCACACCGGATCTGTTTCTCCATATATGTGGCATCTTCAATTTGGTCATCTTCCTCTACAGAAATTGAGTCATATTCTTCCACAGATTTCTCCTCGCTCTACTTTCCAGTGCGAGGCCTGCCAGCTTGGTAAGCATCATCGTTCCACGTTCCAAAGTTGTCAGGGTCGAAGTAGTCAAAGTCTGTTCGAGTTAATAAATTTTGATATTTGGGGTCCCATTCGTATGCCGGATCTTTAGGGACACAGATTTTATCATGTTGCAGTTGATGAGTTTCCGAGATTGTCTTGGGTCTTTCTTTTTAAGAACAAGTCTGATGTTGGTCTTGTTAATCAGTCTTTATTAATGAAATAAGGAACATTATTTCAACAAAAATCAGGTTTATACGTTCAGATAATGCACTGGAATTTTGCACTACTCAGCTTTCTCAATTCCTTAGGTCTCATGGTATTGTGCATCGGACGTCTTATACATATACTTCACAACGGAATGGGGTGGCTGAATGAAACATCACCATCTTTTGGATGTTTCCAAAACCCTTTTGATTCAGAGTCGTATGCCCTCTTCGGTTCTAGGGGGAGAAGATCCCATTCTTGATCGCGTTTCCCGAGACAGATATTTTCTCGCTTATGCATCATGTTTTCGGTTTAGTAGCTTTTTCATCAAATGTTTCCTTGTCTTGACAAGCTCTCTCCCAGAGCTGTCAAATGTGTGTTTGCTGGGTATTCTAAGACCCAAAAGGGATATCGTTGCTTTGAACCTATTCGGCGAAGGTACTACATCAATGATGATGTCATCTTTTTTGAGTCCAATATGTATTTCTCTCCAACACGTGACATGCTTACTACGTTAGAGGATGGAAAAGAGGTCTATATGCCTCTTCCTCCGATCCTCATTACATCTCCACCATCACAGCCTACACCGCCACCTCCACCACTGCCACCTCCACCACCGCCTCCACTGTCACCTCCACCCACTCCTATTTTATTTCCGCAGGCTTACCAGCGACGGTCCCATGCTCATGTGCCTCCTCCATCGTCCAACACGCTCGAGGTATGTACTGAACATTTGAGTTCTTCTAATGGCACTGGTGATTTGCATGTACAGACTGAGGTACAAGATGTGGTGGATACTATATCTTCTACGAGTAATGCGGATCTGGACATACCTATTGCTCTACGGAGGCAGAAGCGGACTTGCACTATGCATCATCTCGCTTCACATGTTTCCTTGGATCGTCTTTCCAAGGATTTTCAGAGGTTTGTTGTGGGATTGTCTTCTATAGACATACCACGGACCTATCAGGAGGCGTTACATAGTAGCCATTGGCGTTTAGCTATGGAGGAGGAAATGACAGCCTTACAATCTCCTGGTACATGGAGCGTTGTACAAGCTCCACCAGGAGCATCTGTGGTTGGCAGCAAGTTGGTGTTTACTATGAAACACCGAGCGGATGGCACTGTGGATAGATATAAGGCTAGGTTAGTTGCTCGAGGGTTCACCCAGACTTATGGGGTGGATTACTAGATCGCGTTTTCTCCTGTTGCGTGTCACTCTACACTACGAATTCTTCTTGTTGTTGCTGTGGTACGTGACTGGCCGCTTTTCCAATTAGATGTAAAGAATGCGTTCTTGTATGGTGATCGACATGAGGAGGTTTACATGCAGCAACCACCATGGTTTGCTGCTGAGGGGGAGTACAATATGGTGTGCCGTCTTCATAAGGCCATATATGGTCTTAAGCAGAGTCCAAGGGCTTGGTTTCAGAAGCTCTCAGAGTTGATTGAACATAAGGACTTCCTTCGGTCCACTGCAGATCATTCTCTTTTTGTTAAGAAAACTCAGAGAGGTACTATTGTCATTCTGGTTTATGTTGATGACAACATTTTTACTGGTAGTGATGAACAGGGCATTCAGGCAGCTAAGGATTTCCTTGGACAACAATTTGCGACCAAGGACCTTGGTACACTACGTTACTTCCTTGGCTTGGAGTTTGAATGGAATCAATAGGGTATGGTTATGACGCAAAGGAAGTATATCACTGACTTTTTATCTGAAACATGTATAACGGGATGCAGACCTGCTACTACACCAATGGATCCTAATATTAGGCTCTATGATAATGACTTTGAAGAGGTGGATAAGAGACGATACAGAGAGCTGGTAGGAAAGTTGTTATATGTTACTATTACCAGACCTGATATATCATTTGCTGTGAGCAGAGTCAGCCAGTTTATGGAGCAACCCAGACATGCTCACATGGATGCAGTGTGCATGATTTTGAGATACATGAAATCTTCTCCAGGAGCAGATCTTCTTTTCAGAAGAGATATCTCTCACAGTTATTGGATGTGCAGATGTGGACTATGCTGGGTGTCCCAAGGATAGGATGTCCACCTCATCCTTCATTGTGTTTGTTGGTAGCTCACTGGTCTCATGGCGAAGTAAGAAACATACAGTTGTTGCTCGATCCAGTGTTGAATCAGAATATACGACTATGGCCCAAGGGAGTTTGAAATGATGTGGGTTAAGTCCGTTCTGACTGAACTAACTGTTGAGGTACCCCTTCCTATGCACCTCAAACGTGATAATCAAACAACACTGTTCATTACTAACAATCCAACATTTCATGAGAGAACAAAAGACATTGAGGTAGACCGCCACTACACTCATGACTTGATTCAGAAGGGGCTAATCTCTACTACTCATGTTGCTTCAGGAGATCAGATTGCAGATATGTTTACCAAAGCTCTAGCAAGGGGTCCTTTTCATCGTTGTTGTTCCAAGCTATACATGACAGATATATATGCTCCAGCTTGAGGGGGAGTGTTGAGATTCTTATGTCTCGTGGTCTTTATTTATATTTATTTATTTTTCAGTTTATCTTATGTAATTTTCCCATAGAGCTTTTCTCCTATATAAGAGAGCTCTAGGGCATCGCGAAATTCTATTCTCATTTTGTCTTTCACATCAAGCAAACACATTCTTGATTTTTGCATGTAAAAGTTGTCCAACAACTATTGTAGGATAAACTAGGATTTTGTCATGAAATATTCATTCAATGGTGATTGATATTTAATCAATTATCTCCATAATATTAAGCATCAATTAATCATGGAAAATTCCAAATTTCCTTGATTTTCATTGAATGATAAACACATTGAGTAAGAAGATTTGATGATCCAATCACCATCCGACCATCACCACTAAATATGGAATATCTAAAGCAAATGGAGTCGGAATCGTGTGAAATAAATTCGAGTGGTTTGCTGGTTTGATTCTCTACTTAATCCTTGTGTTTATTTTAGTGTTCAGAAATGCGGTCTCCGCCGCATGGACCGCATTTCTGAACACAAAAATGACCGCAGCGTATATGCCATATGCGGCAACATGCGGTCAAAACGCATATGCAACCGTATATCTGATATGATTCATGTTAATCCATGATATGTTGATGACACATTACCTCGATTTTTTTAAGGAACTCTTATATCGTCATTTACATTGATGCATCTTTTCATTGTTCTCGTATATGTTGCATCTGGGAATATAATCTAGGATATATTTTTCTCATATCCATTTTTCCCATTGTTCTCAACACTTATTAATGAACTGTTTACTGCTTTTTGAATTTTCTATTTAATGAAATTCATTCTAATTCTTCAAATAAAACATGAAATAATTGACTAACAGTTTGACACTTTACATTTTTTTGCTTCTAATAAATTTTATTTGCAAATACAATCTTCCCCTATATTTTGTCAACATATTTTGTACCTTGGAGATACATATATGTGTATAATTGTTGGTGTATGATTTGTATACCTATAATTATTCTTTAGCTTTTGTTATCTATAGGATATATATACATTAAAGGTTTTCTTATAAAATTCATGTACTCTCTGTTGAATCCAAATTTATATATATGCATTAAATTCAAAATACGCACTAAAAAATAATTAATTTATAATATCATGCTTATATATCTTATTTGAAAATTTTTATTTTGGATTTTGCTTGATCGACTTTTTTTTATATAATCACGTTTTATTATTTATTTTGTAACATTTTAAATTAAAATATTATAACCTGTATAAACCGCATATAATTCTGTATACTGCTCCGCATATCCGCTTACGCGCTTTAGACCACATGACCGAACGAATACTGCATACCGTATTTCCGAACCTTAGTTTATTTCATGTTTCAAGACAGATTAACAATAAGCAAAAAAATATTTTCTTACAGATCCAAGAATACATGCAAAAACAATATCGCGACGGGAACTTTTTGAATTATATTCATGCACTTTTGGTACTAATAAAAAGATACTATTTTTGGAACTTATTTATATTTTCTAAATATACTTTAGTAACCAAAAACACGCCAAACAATACACAAACAGTTGTTTTTATTTGAGTGAAAAACCAATTCAAAACTTGCATCCAATGTGTTGAGACACTTATATCTCTGTCTTTATTTAACATTTCTCTATTTCTTCTGTCTACTTTATGTAATTTTCCCATAGAGCTTTTCTCCTATATAAAAAAGTTCTAGGGCTACGATGAATAATACTTTCCATTTCATGACTTTCTACGTGGTATCAATGAGACGATTGTAGACCTGAGCCTGTGCCCTAGAGCCTCGTCCCGCCAAAAAACTTAACGCGCATCTGCGCTGCCCAACTTCAGGGTGCCGCCACCGCCGCTGATTAGTGCTCGGGTGGTCGTAGGCCGCCGCACAGTAGCCGGCCTCCGGTAGCGGCTGCTACTAGCCATCACCGTTCCTGCATGTCATTGGCCGCTCGTGCTGTCGCCGTCCGCTCCAGTGCCACCGATCGCTCCTGCCCACCACTGGCGCTGTTGTACGTGGTTAGGTATGTTCTTGGGTTTCTAGGGTATGACGTGATCATCTAAAACACCCTAGTTACCAAAGGGGCCACCAACGAATGGAAGAGGTTGTGGTATGAGTCTACACCCACAACCATCTTCCTATATATCAGTGTAGACACTGGTCTTACTTGCTGCAGACCCAATCTTGGAGATAGTTATCATCATGTCTGACAACAAAGCTGATGTTTCATCCCTGGGTGCCTTCAAAAGTCCAGCGCCCATGGTCAAAATGGATGGAACAAACTATGAACTGTGGGCCATGCAGTTCATGAATTTTTTGCAGTACAATGGCAAGAAGCACATCCTCACGACGGAGGAGCCAAGTAATAAGATTGGGGTAAATGCCTCATGGGTGGCAAACGATGCATATGCATGTGTGTGGCTATCAAGGACTGTGTCAACATAGATAGCCAATAATATACCGAGTCAGCCTACTGCAATGGCTATGCGGGGCATCCGAGTCAGCCTACTGCAAAGGCTTTGCGGGGCATCCTTGCTGCCACATATTCTCCGATGAAGAATGAGTCGAAGATACTGCAGTTCCAACATGATATCTTCACATCGAGGCAGAATGGTCGCCTCCTCCATACCCTCTACACTTCTTTAAGAGGTATGTTTGAGAAGTTCCATGGTTACATTCCCTTGACTACTATGGTAGCTCAATGCATATAGACTTTGTGCTGTGGTCTTTCTAGAAGCTCTTGATCCTGAGTATGACGCTGCTCGAGCATAGATATTTACTGATGCAACCATACCTCCAATGGAGGAGGCATATCGCAGATTGAGTAGGTTCTCCGTATCCTCTGGTGGTGGAACCCCACAGTCTCAGACATCTTTAGCTATGGCTGCATCTCGTGGTAGGGGGAGCTCTACATTGTATTGTGGTGGGGCGAACCATCGAAGAGGAGGGGGTGGTCGACCCCATCAGCCGTGCACCTACTGCCACAGGTTAGGGCACTCTGAGGAAACATGCTACTCTAAGCATGGGTTTCCTGCTTCAGCTTGAGTTGCAGAGCAGACTCAGTAGTTTAGGAGTCCACCTATTTTTTATCAGATATTTGATGAACTTGTGGTACGACTCAGGGAGATTATGCCCTCTCCTAGGTCAACCAGCTATACTTCAGGATCTTCAGAGGTAGCTGCCTTAGTGTCAATGTCCGCATTAGGTATAGCATATGCCTTTACTAGTTATTACAAGATAGATCTGTCAGAATAGATTATGGATTCAGGAGCATCCCATCATCTCTGTGGTGATAGAGGACATTTAGTACTTATAGTCTAACTCAGTCAGGACGATCAATAGTGATAACAGATGTGACACTCTCCCTTTACTGGTCAGGGGGAGGTGCAGTTGACCCCTGTAATGCTGCTTCATAATGTTCTTTACGCTCTTGAATTTTCAATGAATTTGCTATCAATTAGTCAAATCACCGAGGATATACATTGTCGTGCCATTTTTAACCCTTCTGCTCTTGTGTTTCAGGACATTCTTACAGGTAGGCTGATTGGATATGGTCGTAAGCAAGGGGGTCCCTACATACTGGTTCTATCTCCATACGCTAGTGCTTCTTCTGTTCGCACTGGATCTGTTTCTCCCTATATATGGCATATTTGATTTGTTCATCTTCCTCTACAAAAGTTGTGCCATATTCTTCCACAGGTTTCTCCTCGTTCTACTTTTCAATGCAAGGCCTGCAGCTTGGGAAGCATCATCGGTCCACATTCCAGAGTCATCATGGTCGAAGTAGTCAAAGTCTATTTGAGTTAATTCATTTTGATATTTAGGGTCCTAGTCGTGTCCTAGATCATCAGGGGCATATGTTTTGTCTTGTTGCATTTGATGAGTGTTCAAGATTTTCTTGGGTCTTTCTTCTTAAGAATAAGTTTGATGTCGGTCCTATCATTCAACCCTTTATTAATGAAATAAGAAATATCTTTTCAGCGAATATCACGTTTATACAATCAGATAATGCGCTAGAATTTTGCAGCTCTCAACTTTCACAATTTCTTAGATCCTATGGTATTGTACATCAGACATCTTGTGCGTGTACTTCTCAACAGAATGAAGTGACTAAACAAAAACATCGTCATTTTTTGGATGTTACTAGGACTCTTTTGATTCAGAGTCATGCTCCTCATTCTTACTGGGGCACGCGGTTCTAACTGCCTGTTACCTGGTAAATCGTCTGCCCTCTTCGATTCTGGGGGAGAAGATCCCGTTCTCGATTGCATTTCCCGAGATGGATCTTTCTCACTTACGCCTCGTATTTTTGGGTCAGTTGCGTTTGTTCATCAGATGTCTCCAGGACTTGACAAGCTCTCTCTTAGAGTTGTCAAGTGTATTTTTGTTGGATATTCCAAGACCCAAAAGGGATATCGTTGCTTCGACCTTATTCGACGAAGGTATTATTTTAGTGCGGATGTCACCTTTTTTGAGTCAATTATGTATCTCTCTCCTACAAGTGACAAGCTTATTCTTTCAGAGAATGAATAGGAAGTCTATATGCCTCTACCTCCGATTTCATCTACTCCAGGATTCACTAATGTGCCTCCTCTGTCATCCAGCATGCCCAAGGTATGTTATGAGCATTTGAGTTCTACTAATGGCACTGGTGATTTGCGTGTGCAGCCTGAGGTGTAGGATGTCTTGGATGATCCACTTTCTGATGAGGCTAAGGACCTAGATATACCTATTACTCTTAGGAAGCAGAGGCGAACATGCACTATGCATCCTCTTGCTTCTCATTTTTCTCTGGCAGGAATTTCCAAGGATTTTCAGAGAGTTGTTGTGGAACTATCAACCATGGAGATATAACAATCCTATCAGGAGGCATTGCAGAGCAGTCAGTGGCGTCTGGCGATGGAGGAGGAGATGCCAGCCTTACAATCTCGTCAGACGTGGAGTGTTGTGCAAGCTCCTCTAGGTGGATCTGTAGTTGGCAATAAGTGGGTTTTTACTGTGAAATACCGAGCGGATGGTACCGTGGATGGGCTCACACAAACCTATAGGGTGGATTACTAGGATACCTTCTCTCCAGTTGCACGTCACTCTACGCTGCGGATTTTTATTGCTGTTGTTGTGGTACGCGACTGACTGCTTTTCCAATTAGATGTCAAGAATACATTCTTATATGGAGATCTGCAGGAGGAAGTGTACATGCAACAACAACCCGGGTTTACTGCTGAGGGGGAGTCCAGAATGGTGTACCAACTTCATAAGGCCATATATGGTCCTAAGCAGAGTCCGAGGGCTTGGTTTCAGAAGCTCTCGGAGTAGATTGAACAGAAGGGGTTTGTCAGATCTACAACATATCATTCTCTTTTTGTTAGGAGAACCCAGAGATGTACCGTTCTATTTTGGTTTATGTTGACGACATTATTGCTACTGGCAGCGATGAACATGGCATTCAAGCAGCAAAGGATTTCCTTGGACAACAGTTTGTGACCAAGGACCTTGGCAAGCTGTGTTACTTTCTTGGCCTAGAGTTTGCAAGAAATCATCATGGTATGGTAATGACACAAAGGAAGTATGTCACTGATCTCTTGTCTGAGACAGACATGACATGATGCAGACCTGCTACTAGTCCAATGGATCCTAATGTTAGGCTCTATGATGATGACTCCGAGGAGGTGGATAAGAGATGGTAGAGAGAGTCAGTAGGGAAGCTGTTGTATGTTACTACTACCAGGCCTGATATATAATTTGTTATTAGTTAAGTTAGCCCATTTATTGAGCAACCCAAGCAGGCTCACCTGGATGCAGTTAACATGATCTTGAGATATCTGAAGTCTTCTCCAGGTGCATGCTTTTTATTTAGATGATGTACGTCTCTTACAATTAATGGATGTGCAGATGCGGATTACACTGGGTGTCCCAAGGACAGGAAGTCCACTTCAAGTTTCACGGTGTTTGTTGGTAGTTCGTTGTTGTCATGGTAAAGTAAGAAACAGACAGTTGTAGCTAGATCTAGTGCTGAATCATAGTATATGGCCATGTCCCAAGGGAGCATGGAAATGATGTAGGTCAAGTTCATCCTGACTGACCAAGCTATTGAGGTTCCCCTTCCTATGCACCTCAAATGTGATAATCAAACAACTCTATTCATAGCTAATAATCCAACTTTCCATGAAAGGACAAAACACATTGAAGTTGACTGCCATTACACCCGTGATTTGATTCAGAAGGGACTTATCTCCACTTCTCATGTTGCTTCAGGCGATCAGATTGCAGATATGTTACCAAAGCTCTTGCGAGAGGTCCTTTTCACCGTTGTTGTTCCAAGCAGAGCATGATAGATATATATGCTCCAGCTTGAGGGGGAGTGTAGAGATACTTATATCACTTTATTTCTCTATTTTTCTGTCTATTTTACGTAATTTTCCCATAGAGCATTTCTCCTATATAAGAGAGCTCTGGGCCTAAGATTAATAACACATTTCATTTCAACTTTCCATGTAATGGAAAACGAGTCCCTGCGCATCCGATTCACAAAATCTTGTTTACCTAGGATTTTGGATCATATCCAAGACCTCGACCAAGGCTCTGATATTATTTGAAGGTTATGGAAAAAGCCTTAACGCATCACGGAAGCGTGAAGATTGCATCATATGCGATCGGGAGCGACTAGTCATACTAGTCGCTCGGGGCAACGAAATTTAAAAGATCTTCAAATGATGAAACTACATGATTCAAGAATACTTCTCAAATCATTTTATCAAGATAAAAAACGGATTCAAAGGAAAACCTCTTGAAGTATGATTGCGATCATCAATATCTAAAGTAATAGATTCTCCTGTCTCAAGTCCGATTCAACAAAGGTTGCACTTGCAGGCGCAAGGATGAGATGCGTGCTTCCCGCAATCCAAGTTGATGATCCGAACGAGAAGTCTCCTGATTTCATCTCACGGTATCCAACGTCTTCTTCGCGAGAGGAGCACACCGCAGAAGATGGAGATCCACGAGCAATCGATCCAATATCACAACATCATGGCGACGACGACGTTCTCTAGGTCAACATATGGATGGCCACATGTTGAGAGAGAGAGAGACAGAGAAAGAGTTGGTGTGTAGAGATAGTTGTATTCTTAATGTGTAAAAAAAGGTTAGGTCTACCCTTTCTTTTATACTAAATTGGATGGTGGAGATGCATTCCTAATTGAAACCAATGGTTGAGATTTATTGTAAAAATTTACAACAACAATTAATTTAATTTAAAAGGAATTAAATGTGTTGTAAATAATCTTAACATATTTTGTTTCAATTAAATCAAAAGTCTCTCAAATGAAATAGGACTAGAGAGCCTCCTTCCATTTAAGGGGGAAGAAGATAGCCTTCTTCCTCTTATACATGGTAGACGACCACCTTGATTGGAGAGTAGACCTAGCCAAAGTGCGGGCCGGGCCATGGGCTGGGGTTCTAAAACCCCCTGTCCAGGGCTCGACCCGTCCCATGGGCTATAGTTCAAGGCCCAAGACCGACCCATGTCTGGGCCAGATTGGGCCTGGCCGGCCCATGGGCCGAATGTAAAGTATTTTTTTCTCATTTTTAATCTAATTTATAGAGATAGATAAGTTTTTTTGAACATCATCTAATCATTGTAAATCTAAGTTACCATAATTACTTGACATGTAAACTATAAAAAATGATATAAATTGATAATGTAAAAAAACTTGAAGTATATTATATTATATGTATCTAAATTATAATTTTTAAATATATTTTTTATATTTGTGGGCCGGACTGGGCTTGGCTTTGTGGTATATATCCACACCCAGTTGATGTGCGGGCAAAGAGCGTGCCGGACCGGGCTGTCCCATTCATGAAATCTCTTGGCCCAAGCCTGGCCCATGAGCGGGTTGGGTAGGCGAGCCCCAGACCCATTGGTCAGGTCTATTCGAGAGAGAAGATCCTTCTCCAATCCTAATGTAATCTCATAACATTAAGTCTTATTTCATGGAATCTTTTGTCAACAAAATATCACAAAATAATTATTGCAAATTATTTGTAATAATTGTAAACAAAATCATTGACAATTATGAATCAAATTCAACCACCCAATAAAATGTAAATTAAATTTACAATTAATTGTACAATGTGAATCCAATTCACATCAACATTTAATTCATAAATTTCATTTACAAATAACTCTCACTAATATATTATAAATCATATTTTTAATATTTATGATTAATATACATAGTGGTATCCATATTCATATCATTAACAATTAGATCATATTTAATTATCTTGGATGTCCATTCTCATGTGCCCAAATAATATGAATCTCATTCACATTATTCACATCTTCGATAATTAAATAATATTTAATTATCTTAGGTGATTCTTCTCATATATCCAAATAATATGAATCATATTCATATTGTTCATGATAATTAAAATCACATTTAGCTATCAAATTTCCTCAATGCTTAGATATATTGTCAATTATGAACTTATCCTTGAACTATTTCAATAATAATGCACTTTTTTCACGAATACTTGGAGATAAGGACATGGCGATTGTACGTTCCACGTATAGTGACTTGGATAATGAGATCGCATCTCAAATCCAGATCTCAGGGACCTTTCAAAGATGCTTGATTAAATCAAAATCATAGATCTAATCTTCTCGTTGCATCTGAATCACATTCATATCAATGTCCAACATTTAGACTAAGGTTAGATTACTTTTCTACTGAGAGGAATCACTAAAATCCAAACCTTTTCACCACTCCCTCATAATAAAAGTATCATGATTATACAATTGTTTATTGACCACATCACTCTTGAGTATTCCTAATACTCGTACTTACTGCATATCAGAAGACCTAGAATAACCCCGAAGTTTTAGATCTTATTTAGACTGTCTTCTTTAGAGTTTTATCATTAAGTTTCTCATTCAATCATTGGGAGTTGGTATCGATCATATACTTTCCAAAAGCATATATCATACCTAGGTATAGATCATATACTTTCTAAAAGCATGTATCAAACCTACAAATTCAGTCAAGCTTCCAAAGTGAGATGACCACACATGAAATTTGATCCCAATATCTCACGAGTGAGCTCATGTCTTCCAGTTCAGTAATGAACCTGTATGATCCCTTCGAGAGATCGTATTACTTATATGCCTTTGTATGCACACCTGCTCGCTAATGTATAAACCTTGATTAGATCATCAATCTATCGGTCCTCCAAATGTACATACTCAAACATATAGTAACACATATGTCTTCAGTCAGAGGATGCATGCCTATATCGTAACAGTATATGGCATAGGTCTTGGTTATCTCGATCTCGTTAAGTCAACTCTTTGACCTAACTTATCTAACACCTCCGAATCTCTATTCCTGTGCAGCAGACCTACATCAAGAGGTCGGTTAGATATCAGTCTTTAGAGAAGAATTACCATCTTCTTCTCAGGCTGGAGATCCTCAATTAACAATCACTTGACGGTGCTAGATGAGTCTATTATCTAACTCTTTAGATATCATCGAAGCACCAGCCTCTATGATTCAACATTTGAATCAACAGCTTTATGATTATTAAGATGGTCATGGTACATAACCCTAATTGGACTAAGGGACCTATTATGCAAATTAGTTATTCTTCATTTCAGATCAGGGAATGATTATCAATAATATTTATTGCATAATGGCTCGCAGTGAGCTCGCATGTCCAACAGGTTTGCGAGTCCTCGGCGATGAAGTGGGTGGAAGGAGAAGGCTCACCTTTCGAAGATTTTCGAAAGGAGGTTCGTTTTTGGGAAAGTGGTGTGTCCTGCAGGCCATGTCATGACGCAAGGCTCGAGACGAGTGACCTGGGGAATCAGAGATCTTTTACGGTCGTCTTGGCCTGGTCATCGTCGCGAGCGGAGTGTCTCAATTGGTCTAGGGATGGAGGGTCCTTGGATGTCAAGACCAAATCTGAGCGGGCAGGTCCTACCATAGATGGGGGGCCCCGAGCTAGATCTCATCAATTGAGCGAGAGGCCGAAACCAGTTAGTGATGGGGGTGGTGACCTGATTAAGCCCGTATTTAGCAGTGGCTTGGACCAAATGGCGAGTTTGGAAATCTGAGAGCTTGATACCTTTGCGAGCCGAGATCCGATTCTTCTCTCGGGTGAAAGTTGTTGGAGGGAGCGTGAGGTCGAAGGCCAGGCTGGCCCGAGGAGCATACCTGAGCAGGAGGTGGGTTGCCCGGATGACCCTTAGGAGGCATCGCGATCGTCGATCTCTCATTGTGCACCGGAAGGCAAGCATGTGGTGGGATGCTTGGAAGGTCTGGAAGCAGGTTGCTCAACGGGGATGGGACGTCTGGTGGTCTCGACATTGGCATCGCTTCAGGATGCGGGTTGGGGCGAAGAGGTGTCTGCGTCTGGTTGGTTCGGCCGGCAGTATCGAAGAGCCTCCTTGAAGGAGAGGACAGGGGCACCGTATGGCAGTTTACAGGAGGTTGGAGGGGTTGGGTGGGTCGGAAGCTGCAGAGGGGGAGTGGAGGAGGTCGGATGGCAGTGGCGTGCAATGTTGTCGGGGACCGATGGGGGGAGTCGGGAGGGTATGGTGTTGAGGTGGGGTTTGAGGTGGTGAAATGGCGAGGTGGGGACTGCTTCGATGGTTTGGAGAAGGAAGTTCTGGAGTGCCTGGGGCTAAGGATGTCGAAGGGATGTTTGCTAGTGAAGTAATGAATTTGATAACCTGGAATGTAAGGGTGCTGGGGCAGGGCGAAGAAAAGGAGAGCCGTTGGTCTGTTGTTGAGAGAACAAAGGGCTGACATCATCATGTTGCAAGAAACAAAGATATCACGGGAAGTGAATGAGTTGTGGAAGGACATTGGGGGAAACAAGTTAGAGGAATTTAAAGCAATTGCGTCAGATGGTGCCAGAGAAGGATGGTGACATGACGGGATGGAAATAGATTCGAGCTCCAAGAGGAGGTCATGTGAGGATAGTTTTCCCTCATGCTTTTGCTACGTCGTAAGGAGGATAGGGTAGGTATTTTGGTGACCAACGTGTACGGCCCTTGTAACGGGGTCAACGGTGCCGACTTCGTAGAGTTGTTCTTAACTACAACCTAATCTTAGAACATTGCATGGATTATTGCTGGAGATTTTAATGTGACATTGCGTCCGCAAGATAAGCCTGGTGAACGTGGTGGGAGGGATAGCGGCTCGATGCAGTTGAGGGGGCTAGTGGAGGAGCTTGGGCTGCAGGTGCTTGATGCGGTTGGTTGTAGATACACTTGGAGGAACTCGAGATCCACGTCTCGGTTGGACAGATTCATGATGTCCACTGAGGCGCTTTACGTTTTTCCATTGCTGGTGGCTCGGGCCTTGCCTAGGACGCACTTCGACCACACGTTGCTTCTCTGATGCTCGGGGGAGGAGGTGCGTCCTTGTACAATGTTCATATTCGAAAAGGCCATGATTTTGAAGGATGGATTTTGGGAAGCAGTGGACGAGTTAGGGGGTGAATGCAGGCAGGAGGGTTCAACGACTTGTAGGTTTGCAAGCAAGCTGGCTGAGCTTAGAAGTTTTCTTACGGTTTATAACAAGGCAAATCGATTAAGGCATCGGGAGAAGAGGAGTAGGGCTCAGAAGGTGGTCAACAAAATCGACGGGATTGAAGATGAGCATGGACTGCTAGTGGAAGAGATGATGGAAAGAAATGCACATCTGAATGAGATTTATCATGAGGATAAAAAGGAGGAGGTTGCATGGAGGCAGCGATCTAGGCAGAAGTGGATCAAGGAGGGAGATGCGATATGCGTTTTTTCCACACCGTTGCCAGTGGAAGGAGGCACAAGAACATGATACATTTGATTTATGTCAGCAGTGAGGTTTTTGATTGAGATAGGGTAGTGGGAGAGGCCCTGCGGTCTCACTTCAATCGTTTGGCATGCGACAAGCTCGGGCATGCTATGGATGGCAGGGAAGGGGAGTTTCACGGCTTTCCAGCATGTAAGCACAAGGTTTGCTGAGTGCTTTCCCTGAGGAAGAGAAAAGGAAAGCATGCTTTCAGCTGAATGCAGACGGGGCACTAGGTCTAGACGGTTTTCCGGTTGGCGTCTACAGGGAGTTTTAGGATATGGTAAAACATGAGGTCGTGGAGGTGTTGGAGGAATTTTGGGAGGGCAATCGTGGTTTCGAAAGATTGAACAAGGCATCTATCTTTCTCTTACCAAAGGACACACTATCCAAGGTCGAGGATTATAGACCCATTGCATTATCTAATACTATTTACCTCATTGTTTCTAAGATCCCGACGAACCGTTTAAAGGGGTGATGGAGCGACTAATTTCACCGGAATAGATGACACTTGTGCACGGAAGAGATGATTAACGGTCTGGTCATGGCATTGGAGATGGTGATAGATATGAAGAGGTGCAAAGCCAGAGGCATGCTTTGGAAGGTGGATTTTTCCTAGGCCTATGATTGTGTTGATTGGAGGTTCTTGTGGGCGTCATTGGAGAAGAGGGGGTTCCTGAGTACGTGGATTGCATGGATCAAGCGGTGTGTGACAAGGCTTCGCATATGATGTGGGTCAACGGTAAACCGGAGGGGGGTTTATGTTGGCCCCAGAGGGACATCATGCAAGGATGTCCCTTGGCACCGCTTCTTTTTGTCATTGTAGCCGACACTTTAGCTATGATGATGAGAAGGGCGACGAGCGGTGAGTGGTGTTCGGGATACATGAGGGAAGAGATATCCATTTCGCTATTGCAATATGCTGATGACAAAGTGCTATTTTTGAGAGCAGAGGAAGAGAAGATTCGGCGGGCGTCTTTGATTATGGACATCTTTGGAGACATTTCGGGGCTTTCGATCAATAGAGACAAGTTGGTTGTGGTTCCGTTTGGCTTGTCGGAGCAGGAGGCGCTAGGACTGCCATTGATGGCTTGGTGGCCCAAGAAGAGGGACTGGGAGACACTGCTGGAGAGGCTCGAGAATAAACTAGTAGGTTGGAAGGCTAGGATGTTGTCGAGAGGTGGGAAGTTGATTCTGCTAAAGCATATTCTTTCGACCATCCCAATCTTCTTCTGCTCTACGAGGTCGCTGCCTGCAGGGGTACTTGCAAGAATTGAGGTGGTGATGCGTAGATTCTTCTGGTCAGACGGTATGCAGTCTAGGAGGGGAGTCCACCTGGTGGACTGGAATAGGGTGACAACGCCGAAGAAGAAGGGTGGATTGGGTGTGTTGCAGCTAGGAGAAATGAACAAAGCTATCATGGCAAAATGGGTGTTACGCTTATGGGGGAGTCAGAGGATTTGGTTTGCGGGGTGATGATGAAAATCTATGGAATATCCATGTCGTTGGATGTAGCCGTAGGGAAGCTACCGTTGTCTTTATGGAAGGGCATTTCATGGGTGATTCATGGTCGGAGTGGACTTGCAGATGATCTGGAGAAGCAAGGTGCCAAACCGTATCAAGATTTTCTTGTGGCTGTTCTGATTTGGCAAGATCCTTACCAAGGAGCACAAGGGACAATTGATGGGGTTGGAGGACGCGGAGTGCAACAGATGCGGATCGACAGTGGAGGAGGTGGATCATCTATTCTTTTCATGTCCATCCTCGACTCAGGTGTGGAGCATGGCGAACTTATCTTGGCTTCATGGGAGGGATAACTCGAGCTTCTGGAGGGATATCAAACCAGTATGCGGTTATGGTCATGAGGACTCTGTGTGCCCTTTTGCATTGATTTGGGATATTTAGTGCACGCGGAATGAGGTCATTTCTAAGGGGAAAAGTTTCTACTCAAAAAATGTAATTGAACATTGTAGGGCTTTATATTCATCTTGGAAGATTTGACTCAATGTAATTCTTGTATACTAAAAGTTATTATATAAATACTTTCTAGTGGTGAGTCCCAACTTGGGATGCCACTCGATTTACTCTCAAAAAAAAGTTAATTGATTCACCGATGAATTCATTGATTGATTAGAAGGACCAAACCTGACCATAATTACAAGATGGTTAGACATCAATAGAAAGAGTTATAGTATTTGAAACATTCTCATCAACAACCCATCTCAACTTCACCGAGATATTATTATCTATAATAGCCAGCTTTATTTTTTAGAGGAAACAATGATTGACTGAATGATTGCAAGGTTTGATCTCTAAACCATTGGCAATATGCAACTATAAGAGTGATTAAACACAAGACCATTTATGTGGGTTCATAAATAGCCAATTTTAAATGATATACTGACCAATTAGACATAAAAACACACAAACATGTAGTGATCTTCAAGAAAAGGTTCAGATGGAGCAACACTCTTCTTTCATCACTCACAAGGAGTTTGGCTTTAAGGCATGCTGAACATGGGCATATATTGCCTGAAACAAAACCCACATTATGTTCAAAAAGTTCAGAAAATCTATGTAGAGTTTTGGGTTGTCCAAATTATTGTTGAACCATTGTGTATTATCATTGAACCATGTGAGGGGATATGTAATTTTCATTATAAATGTTGATGTCGTCATGCACATGGGCAATGAAAAACGTAAATGCAAGGAGTGAAATGTTCCCATATTCTCAATTTTGCACTATAGATCTTGTAGAAAACGATAATGCAAAAGTGTAATCTCAAAGACAAAGAAATATGAAATATGGAAGTACACTGAAATTTAACATGGAAACCCTACTCCGTAAAGAGCGGGGTGAAACCACAGGAGAACAGTCTCAAAGGGATGGTGTCTATATTGAACTTTTACATATGTTATAGGTGGTGTGGGGCCTCTTATATAGCTTCACCAGATAAGACCAAGTCCCACTCATAGTAGATGTGTGACTAAACCTGTAAATGTAGTAGTTGGACCTTGGAGGGATCCAATTACAGATCTATACATGTGACACGTACTCTAACAATCTCCTCAATCTGGAGCATGCAATGCTCAACTTGTACAAATAGAAAGAAATCACTCACTCACAATACATCACAATAAAAGACACTGTAGATAGTATCAACTCAACGCATACTCTACTGGTTGTTTGTTGAGGACATTGCTTCTAATTGCGTGCGGGTGAGGAGAAAGTGAAGGCTGGAGTGTGAACTGAATTGGGTCTCCTCGTTAAAGAATGTGTGCTCTATATTGCGTCTACGCATAATGTGGACGACTACTCTATCTGAAAGATCGAATAAAGAAATTTGATAATTATCCATACGTAGATCTCTGAAGATGGTCTTCTCTCGTAGGGACCTTGAAGTGGGTTCTCTCTAATATGAATGTCACAAGGATCTCGTACTGGAGTTCACAAACACTAGAGAATGGAGTCTGAAAGTCTTCACAATGGAGAACTAGGTTTCTCTCATATTGGCTTAGAGAATGGGACCTCTACTCCTTGAGTCCCTATGAATCCACATAAAAATACTGAGTCCAAATCAAAGATAGGGACCTCTCACACAATGATCACAACATGTGCGCATCAAATTGGTAGTCCGAAAAGTGGATGTCTGAATCTGAACTAGAGAGTGTGAATCTATCCTGTAGAATTCTACATAATACTCCCCCTTTCTCCTATATTTGTCGGAAAATATGAGATACTTGACCAAGTTGGTAGAAGAAATGATGGGGGAACAAGATATATACCTCTTCTCTCTTTTTCTTTGAGCCACCTCTTTTTCTTTTTCTGCCTTTATTTTTTGTTTCGTAGGCCGTTTTTTCTGCAGCTGTAACCCAATTGGGCCCAACCTCTTCTTTTTTTATCCACGTCCTTTTTTTGGGTAGACAATGCCTCTGTACCATTTTCTTCAGTGCTCTCTTTCTATTTTTCTTCTTTTGCCCCCCTTGCTACAACAATAGTAGAGGCCATTTAACATTAAAAAAATATAAAAGAACCAAATATTGGCCTCGGGACATGCAGACAGCCCAAGTAAGCAATTGTACCTCCCCTGGCCCAAACATGAAGGCCAAGTAAAAAGACCATTGAGTAACTTTGACAAGATAGCACTCATTACAAGCCTTCTTTCAATGCTCTCATTTTCCTTCGCACAGCAACACCTCCTTTTAATATATGCAACAACAGATTGAGGGCCTGTTGGGTCTATTTTAAAAAGAAATTTAAGCCCACTGGGCTTCTAACTTTCTTCTTCTCTGCATCTAGAAATAGGGCTTCACGATGGTAGGAGAGAACCCATTTTGTGCGTCATATATAGTTGGGGGGATAACTCAATGGATCCCTCTAGCCTAAACTCGCAATACTATTAGGACATATCGAGGCTTTAATATATAGTTTCTGCTGGAAATTCTTTATACCTCGGATGAGAGATTCACACTTAATATTTTTACTAGTTTAAAAGGTAGCTCACAAGCCAAGAGGTCGTAACGTATGAAAGATCATCTGACGAGTCCGCTTCAAATGAAGTTCGGAATCAAAGCTTACTGCTATGCCAAAGACCATATCATCAGCATAGCGAATGTAACTTAACCATTCCCAATTCGAACACAAGATCTGAAGCGTGGGGATAGACCTTCATCAAACAAGGGGAGACTAGACAACATTGAGGTTTTCCGATCCTGGAATAGTCCCAACTGACCTGTGAAGTCAATGCATGTTTAGGAAATTGCTAATAAACCCACAGACCCCCTCATTCCAGTGACCAAGATGTACTCTAAGCAATTTCAGCAATTTTTCTTGATTCATTTGATCAAAGCAACGGACTACGTTGGCCTTAATAAGATAGTCTAGGGCTGGCCAAGCAATCATCATGGCAAATGCCTTTCCGCAACCTTGACGAGCTTATGGGATCTAGTTGGAGCTAGCATTCCTCGATTCAGTCATCGCACGTTGTATTTAAAGAGCCTGAGGGAGAGGCCCTTAGCAGATACAGTTTGTTGAGGAGGGAACTACAGTTGTGTGCTCATGACTTCGTTGATCATCATCTTCGTGTTTTGGTGCTGCCTTTGGATTTTGGAGACAATAGAGAGGAGCAATAATGCAGATCTTCAAAGCTACTCATCGACGAGGCATGTTTCTATAGTGGAGACATTGTGATTTGAAGGTAAGCTCTCCCAACGATGGAGAAGCTCTGCTACAATCAACAACCCACGAGGCGGTTTCCCTAGAATCGAGGTGAGGAGTAGCCTCGAGGCGGTCGAGGCGTAAGCATCGGTTTACAAGGATAAATACTTATAAAAACTATCTAATGGAATTTATATACTTTGACTAACATATGATATATATCGCTATAATATATAATGAATATGAAGGTAGGAACATTGAAAGAAAAGTTGTATATACCTTTTTACTAAATTCACATTCAATCAGAGAATGAATCTGTTGATATTCCTATGAATTCTAATCATCTAGCCCAAGCTGAAGAGCCGTTGTATGCACCACTCCTACCATATCATTCCCCAACAAGATGGAGGTCTCGTTGTTTATTGGAGGTTTTATCTATCTGTTTGTATGGGAGTAGTACATAAACTCCCCTTGAAATCTATCTTGTTTGTCCTACTCGATATATTGCATAGGTCATTATGTAACCACACCTTGAAAACAAGTTTATAGGTAATGTTTTTGTAGAGATAATTATGTAGTCGGTGTATCGTATATGCTATTTTTATTTTCTTGGTAGCTTCTTATGTAATTTACCCATGGGTTCTCTCTATATAAGAGAGCCTAGGGTTCTATGGAATATTTGAATAACTCTTTCCACCAACATGGTATCAGAGCCAAAACCCTAAAACCCCAAACCCTCTCATAGTCGCCGCCCCTCCTCCCTCTCACCGGCGCCGCCGCTGCCGCTGCTTCCTCTCCCCGACGTCGCCGCTCGTCGTTCCCCTCTCTCTCTCAGCCACCTCGCAGACTCCCGCTGGCCCCTCTACTATCGCCAGCACCTCCCACCGACCCCTGCCCTAACCGGCCTTTGCCGCAGCCGCCTCCACCATCTCAATGGATTTGAGTGCATAAAGTCTATATACGCACTCAAATCCTATGAAGTTATGTAGACACTTATCTTTTGGTCTACAAATCATAGTTCTTCGTCTGCGATGATATGAAAGAAAACAAAGTCGATATGCCCTCCATAGGCGCGTTCAAAGGTCTCGTGCCGATAGTCAAGATGGATGGGATGGACTATGAGCTCTGGAAGATGCATTCAAGAAGTTGAACGGTAAGAAGCACATTTTTACCGAGGAAGAGCCGGCAGAGAAAACTGGGATTTATGCCTCCTGGGAGGCTGATGATTCATATGCCAAGGTCTGGTTCTCAAGCACATTGTCGATGGAGATTGCTAATGATGTTCTCTATCAGCCCACCGCTAAGGCTATGTGGGACATACTGGCAGCAACTTATTCGCAGGAGGGAAATGAGACGAAGATGTTACAGCTCCAGCACGACATATTCACCATGAAGCAGAATGGACGGCCCCTACATTCCTTGTATACATCCCTACGGGGGATGTTTGAGAAACTCTGCAGTATTATCTCTCTCATATCCACCCTGAGCAGCAGAAGACTTTTAGTAATGCTACCACGGTGGGGGTCCTGCTTGCGGCTCTTGATCCTGAATATGATGCTGCCCGATCACAGATACTTGCCGATGCTACCATTCCTCCTATGGAGGAAGTTTACCGGAGGCTTAGCCGCATCTCTGTCTCGTCCAGTGCTTCTACTCCACCACCCTCGGCGATGGCTGCGTCCCGAGGGAGAGGTGGTCCGTCTTCATTCCGTGGTCGTTGTAACATTCGGGATCAACGTAAACCCGGACCCGACCCGATTTGGGTCCGATAAACACAATAAAGTTGTTGGTCAATACCAAACAACTTAAAACGATCAATTGATCGTGAATCAAAAGTCGTTCGGGCGAAATCGACCAAAAATTGATCGCTCCGTAATGCGTGTCCGAAAAAGCCGCGACGGAAATTCGGAAACCGCAAAATGAACCGAGACCGTCATTAGATCCGATTCGACGAAACAAAACCAACGGAATCGACTGTTCGTCAATCGGAGGTCGTTTGATATTTTTAAATCATAAAATTTAATCTTAAACAAAAACCGTATCCGAAATAATTTCGGGTATTCAAAACCCGATTGGAAGTATATCAACATTATACTCATATTGATCGTCGTTCCGAGACGGTCAAACAAGATATTGCACGTCAAAATCTGAGGCTTGAGGTACACATACGGTCCATTTTAAGTGTGTAAATATATAAATATATATATATAATAAAATAAAATAAATTAAATTTTAGATATATAGAAGCAGACGGCTACTGTCTGCTGTCTGTGTAAAAAAAATTAATTTGAATTTTTTTATATAGCACTTCATCCATTTAACTCAGCCATGGCCGGTCCTAAGCCCGGGTAAATGAGGAGGGTTACGCGTTAGGTAGCCGACAGCCATCGCAGGAGAGATAAATTCGTAAATAGTGTTCTTAAAGTTCTTCTAAGAACACTATTTATGAATTTATCTCGAAACCGTTCGGATCTTTTAAACATGGATTTAAGCAAACAAACAGATTTGGTTGGGGCGTTCCTTACTTGCGATGCGTTGCATCGCCCGAATGCAATAAAAAATTGGCAAGGGCCGCTACATCGCAGCCTGGATGTAGTTCAAAATTTTCAAGGGTTCTCGCATGAGGAACGCATGCGGGTAAATAAGCTAGTTCCGCTGCATCACCGCCCGAATGCAGTCCAAAATTTGCAAGGGTTCTCGCATAATGGACGCATGCGAGTAAAGAAGTTAGTCCAAAAGAGATTGCAAAGGAAGTTACGGATTGGTAGTTGGAATATCGGTACTTTAACTGGAAAATTGATGGAGATAGTGGATACAATGGAAAGAAGGAAGATTCATATATTATGTCTTCAAGAGACTAAATGGGTTAGAGTGAAAGCAAGGGAGATCGAGAAGACATGCTTTAAACTTTGGTATTCAGGTAAAGATAATGGCAGAAATGGTGTTGGAGTGGTTGTTCATAAAGATTTCAAGGATTGTGTGGTTGAGGTGGAAAGATTTGGGGATCGGATTATTTTGCTAAAGTTGGTGCTTGAAGAAGAAATTCTGAATATCATCTCAGTTTATGCACCGCAAATTAGTTTAGATGAAAGGACTAAACAAGCTTTTTGGGAGGATCTAGATAAGATTTTACAAGGAATCCCACAAAGAGAGATAGTTTGCATAGGTGGAGATCTTAATGGACATGTGGGAAAGGATTTTTCAGGGTATGCAAGTGTGCATGGAGGACATGGTTTTGGGGATAGAAACGAAGAGGGAAAAGTCATTCTGGATTTTGTAACTGCATATGATCTTTTCATAGCAAACACTCTTTTCAAAAAGAGGGACGAGCATTTAATTACTTATAAGAGTGGCTCAACTAGAACACAGATAGATTACTTTGCGTTGAGGAGAAGAGATCGATTGTGTTGCAAAGATTGCAAAGTAATCCCTGGAGAGAGTTTGACAACCCAACATCGCTTGTTAGTCTTGGATTTACAAATAAAAGGGCTGGTAAAGAAAAGGAAGGTTCCTAAGATCACTAGAACTAGGTGGTGGAATCTTCTCCCTGAAGCAATCAAGCTTCAGGGAGAAGGTTTTAGAAGACTTATCTTGGGATTATAGCGGTAGTGCAAACGAGATGTGGGAGGCAGTAGCATCTTGTATCCGAAAGGTAGCCAAAGAGATGCTAGGCGAGTCAAAAGGAGGAGCGCCGGGTCAAAAGGAGGCTTGGTGGTGGAGTGAAGGGGCGCAAGAGAAGCTAAAAATTAAAAGAGCTTGCTTTAAAGCTAGTCTAAGGATAGAACAGAGGAAACTGTCACAAACAATAAAATAGCGAAGAAGGAAGCAAAGAAGGCTGTAAGCGAAGCTAAGTCAAAAGCTTATGAGGTTTTGTATAAAAATCTCAACTCTAAGGAGGGCCAGAAGGATATATTCAGGTTGGCCAAAGCAAGAGAAAGAAAGATCAAAGACCTTTCTCAAGTGAGATGTATTAAGGACGAGGAAGGTCACGTGCTTGTTACTCAGAAGGATATAGAGACTAGATGGGAGCAGTACTTCCATAAACCTTTCATTGGAGAAAGAAATAGAGAGATCACTTTGGGTGATCTAGCTAGTAGTGAAAGTTACTTGAATCGTGCATGCTATAGACAGATACAAAGAAAAGAAGTAGAGGAGGCTTTGAAGGTTATGAGACCTGGGAAAGGTGTTGGACCGGATGACATCCCTGTAGAAGTATGGAAAGTTTTAGGTGAGCGTCGTTCGACTTGACTTACGAATCTATTCAATGTTATTTGGCGAAGCAAGAAAATGCCTGAAGATTGGAGGAGGAGTATCGTGGTGCCTCTTTATAAGAACAAAGGAGACATTCAAAATTGTTCAAATTACAGAGGTATCAAGCTGATGAGTCACACTATGAAAATTTGGGAACGTGTGATCGAAAGAAGGTTGAGGCAAGTTTCCCAAGTAAAAGAAAATCAATTCGGATTCATGCCAGGTCGCTCAACTATTGAAGCCATCCATTTGCTGAGGAGAACAATGGAGATTTATAGAGCTAAAAGGAAGAATCTCCATATGATCTTTATTGATTTGGAGAAGGCTTATGATTCCGTCCCACGAGAGATACTTTGGACAGTTTTGGAGAAGAGACAAGTACCTATCCTATACATTAATCTCATAAAGGATATGTATGATAGGGCTTTATCTTGTGTAAGGACCCCGACGGGGAAGACTGACTATTTTGATATCAACATTGGTTTACATCAAGGTTCAGCTTTGAGTCCATTTCTTTTTACTTTGATTATGGACGAGTTGACAAGCCACATTCAAGATGAGTTACCTTGGTGTATGTTATTTGCTGATGATATTGTGTTGATTGACGAGACTAGAGATGGAGTAAATGAGAAGCTTGAGGTTTCGAGACATGCATTGGAGACTAAAGGTTTTCGTATAAGTAGGGCTAAGACGGAATATATGGAATGTACCTTTGATGGAAGCAATGGTGAAGGAATCGAGGTAAAGATTGGTGACGATAACATTCAGAAGAGAGATTCTTTTAGATATCTGGGATCTATTTTGCAACATGATGGGGAAATTGATGGAGATGTTACTAATAGAATAAATGCAGGCTGGCTAAAGTGGAGAGGAGCCTCCACTGTTCTCTGTGATAAGAAAATTCCTTTAAAAATTAAAGGAAAGTTTTACAAAGCAGCCGTGAGACCTGCTATGCTTTATGGTTCTGAATGTTCGCCTGTGAACCATAGACATGTGCAGAGAATGGTTGTAGCAGAAATGAAAATGCTAAGATGGATGTGTGGACATACACGTAAAGATCGGATTCGGAATGATGCAATCAGAAAGAAAGTTGGTGTAGCTCCGATCGAGGATAAGATGCGAGAAAACCGCTTAAGATGGTTTGATCATTTGCAAAGAAGGTCAACTGATGCACCGGTTAGGAGATGCGAGTGTTGGGATGTTGAGCCGGCTAAGAGAGGGGGAGGACGGCCCAAGAAGTGTTGGAAAGAGACTATACGAAGGGATCTTAGTTTTTTGGATATAAGTCCGAGATTGACCCAAGATAGATCTGAATGGAGGCGAAGAATCCATGTAGCCGACCCTACTTAATTGTGGGAAAAGGCTTTGTTGTTGTTGTTGTAGCACTTCATCCATTTGCCTTTTCTTTTTCCCTCCACTTGGATTTATATTGCTCTCCATTTGTCAATCAAAGGAGACTTCCTCCTCCTTATTTATATCAACATGGCCATCTTTATTCCCCTCTCTCTATACATTTCACCCTCTCAAGAATTCCAGCCGTGAAAGAAGGATCTCTCCAGTTTTTCTTTCTCTGCTGCAGCTGGAGGTTCTTGCTGCATGATTGGATCCTTTCCAAGATGGAGCAATCTTTCCAAGTACAATTCTTCTCCCCTTATTCTCTTCTTGGTTTCTTCTCCATTCTCCCCCAAATCCTTCCATATCTTAAGTCCCCTTCCCTTTCAAATTTTTTCCCTACAATTAATTAAAGTCCAGGCATTCATCTGCAATCACAACTGTTGTTACATCTACAACAACTGGGCTGCTGCCTCCTCCAACAACTGCCAACTACAAGAGACAGTTGTTGTTGTATTCACCATCAAATTTCTCCCCTGAAACTGCTCTCAATCTGCAGTTGGAGCCTCTGATTCAACCAATTTCCACATGCATGCAAGATCTTAAAATAGAAGGATCAAATAGGTACATTCCAATCTCCAACCTATTGTTGCCATGCATGTGCCGTTACCCATTTTTTCTACTATCTATAACCTTGTACATTCCCTCCCTACCACTTGCTGCCATACATGAGACGAGTTCCCATTTTTTTAAATTTATTATGAAATTGATGAAGAGGGTGCCAGTAAAAAATTTTTTTATTGAATTTATGTTTATGTTTAAGATTTTAAAATATATCAAATGTTGATTGGGTGAATAAGATATTATAAAACGTGAACTTCTTATTCCTGTCTAGACATTAGGAAATATGTCATTTGGAATTGAACCTTGTGAAGCACTTCCATGTCGAACCAGTTTGATGTAGTGGTTTATAGGTTAAAAAAAACTGTTATATACTTGACAGTAGATTCCTTAAACTCCCAAAATTGTAGTGGTTATGGTCTATCCAGATTTACCTAATAAATTCAGTACTCTAAATTTATTTGCGTGCTTCTATCAAATTTAGGTATTAGAACTGGGATCATATGTCATGATGTTTAGCCTAATTGTCCTATTAATTGTTGTGGCCTTATTAGTATGGATATGCACCTGGGTAACTAATTGTCTATTTATCACATTTAGAATAAGTATATAATGAGTATATAAGAAGAAAACAGTAACATATGACATATGATGCCCTGGAAGATAACAATGGGTGCTAATGAATTTAATTCATCATAAGAATTAAATATATATAAGAAACGGAGATTGTGAACGGATATTTATCTCATAGTTAAGTGGATGAATATTTAAACAGGGAAAATATGGTTTCATACAAAAAAATCTTATCTGTAAAAAAATGCCTACGTTATGTTGTAAAGATGAAAGACTGGATATGAATTTTACGCTCTTTTATTTGCATCCTTAAATTTGTTCTTGTAGAACTGGAGTAAAAGTGCAAGGATTTCTGGGAAGATATAATAATACAAACACCATTTAGGTTAATTCTTTTAGTATTATTGTCCATCGTTATGGAAACTTGTATTTATCCCTAAAAAGAGTGGTCAAATGAGTAATTGTAAGGTTTGATAAAATAAAGATACATTATAGCTCTTACCCTAGAATTTACTCGAAGTACTTCACAAGCCAATCTTAGAAATCTCCATGATATTAAAATTGCTATATTACTGGTCATATACCTATACCATATACCATTCAAATTTTGGGAATAATTGACATGACACAAGTTAGAATCAAACTCATGAATCATTGATAAAAGTTAATTACTGCTCAAACGAAGTTTTCTTCTTACAAAAACAAGCCATTTTACGTTTAGAGCATTCATCAATATATGCTCGGTGGCAATATATTCTTGATGATTGATTTGGATATATGATCGGATTGGATAACATGAGTTAGAATTTAAATTCTAAATCAAGAATGACTAATAATAGTGCCGGTCATGGTGACTTCTACACCTGACCGTGCGAGGGCGCGGTAACCCTCAACTGGGTGGGAGAATAGGAAGCCCAGTTAGGGCAGCGGCCGTCAAGTGCGCGGGTCTAGGATCCCAGTCCTTCTTCGGTTTTTATACGAGCTCACTGTGTTTTTACGTCTCGTTGGGATCCCGACTTAGACCAGTTCCACTGACCCTTTGTTTTACGATACCCAGGTGGGGGATCCTCGGTTTTTCAGTTTACGTACGAGATCGGTTGCCCGTACTAATCGGGTCGTTTTCTAGAGCGACTTTTCCGGGAAGTCTCTCTCACCCGTCTCAGTGGCGTAGTTTGGGAGTAGACCTATCCCTCTATTAGACCGCGCTTCCAATTAGAGGGCGAGACGGAAGAGCCATTTGCAGGCTTCTTCACCGCTTGAGTTTACTTCGCCAACAGACTTGGCGATTCTATATCTAGATCATTCATATCTACATCTACATCATCTAGAGTCATATCTGAAACATTTGAAGTTAAGAATTAGAGAAGTTACGATCAAAAGTTGTGTTGATGGGAAATGACAATTCACTAAACTTAAGAATCTAAATAAATCAAGAAATATTTCCAATCTCAACTTTTCCATCATCACTCTCAACATGATCTCTGAAGAAAATGATATATATGCTTACCCTCATATACTCATGAATATTTAACTACAATATAAATATGTCATATGTGGGAAATGTTGGGTTATGGGACAATCATGAGAGATGCTTACAAATAACTTGAAAACCTTTTTACTTACGCAAGTAGATGTAAATTGTGCTTGTTCCACCTTTCTACTTGCTCTCTTTTGCACATTAAATTACTTGTTATTTATTTTAAACTACGGGTTTGTATTCATGTTTGTGACTCCTCTTCTTCCTTGCACGCATGGCAGACAAGAGGCCTGCTGATCAGTAGATGTTCATGTTTCCAGGAGACAGGGTATACACCAGACGGTATGGTTTATTTTGTCTCAGTTTTTGATTCACATTATAATGTAAATGCTATCTCCTCTGTACTATATTTTGGGATATATGGTGTATACTGGAAGATTCTTGTACATGATGTAAAATGATATGGAAATTAATGAAATGAGATTTTGGTGTCATTTGTCTCCTTTAGATTGTGGTTATGAATGTGAATGTCATATTAGCTTCAAGCGCAAAAAAAATCCCCATAAATTATGCTTTTAATGTGATGTCAAATATATGAAATTTCTGCGAAATGTGTCGTAAACAGGTACCCGGATCCTAAGGGGTTCACAAATTTGGTATCAGAGCAGTGGTACCCCGATACGCACATTCGCATTATTTCAATTCCGATCGCATTAAGTTCTCGGATAGCGGCAGTCTTCTGACTTGTCGTAAATCCGAGAAGGGAATTATGACATTCAGATTCAATCACCACAGTTGTCACCAATTTCATTAATTTTCATATTATATCCCAAGAAGAGAAAAGCATTTATAATAAGTATCTGCCTATGGCATTCTTATGACTAATTATGGTTCTCATGCAGAGCCATGGCATCTCGACCAGGTCAGGAGACGGCTGATCAGTTGGCACGCATACTGACTGCCCTCACCGACCTCCAGCAGCAGCAGGCTGCCATGCGAGGTCAACAGGAGCAGATATTGGCCCAGCAGACTGAGATTGCTGACAGGCAGACAGATATATAGATGAGGTTTGAGGACCTATCAGATTTCACGTACCATCCATCACAGGATGGGATACGGCAGGACCAGCACCAGTCCGTTGAGGTCGAGCAGCCTCATCTTGATGATCCACTAGAGGACATACCAGAGCATGGAGCAGATGATGCGGACTTGGACAGGGAGCAGGACCCTGTTGACTTTGCTGACGAGGGTGCACACGAGTACTCAGCCATTCACAGGCACCAGTCCATTTTCACGTCCTACCAGCGGGCCAACATACCCTTGTTCGAGGGCACGGGTTCACCATATGTTGCTGAGCAGTGGCTGAAGCGGGTGATGAAGGTGCTCAGGATGATTCGCGCGCCACGAGACACGTGGCTATCTTTCATGGAGTACTCACTTACAGACTTTGCTGAGAGATGGTGGGATGCCGTAGTGTCTGAGTTAGGCCGAGAGCCTACATGGGACGATTTCGAGACGAAGTTCAGAGCCCACTTCTTTTCTGCGAAGTGGAAGGAGTCCCAGCGCCAACTATTTGCACAGCTTCGTCAGGGACAGATGACAGCCAGAGATTATTTTATCCGATACACAGAGCTGTCACGACATACCCGAGCAGCTGGTGCATTTCCAGAGGAGAATCTGGAAAAGTTCATTGGCGGCATGCGAGTGGAGGTACAGGAGAAGCTGGCAGGGCTACACATCACATCCATCTCCGAGGCTACCGATGTTGCGGAGAAGTTCGAGGACATTAGAGGGAGATGTTTCGAGAGCTCGCCTGGAGCAGCGCCTAGACCGCGACGAACTTTAGGACCGATACGTCGACCGTTTTAGCAACAGAGGTCAGACAGACGGTTCCGACCTACAGGTTCGTCCTTCACGGGTAGTGCTCGCTCTTCTCCATCGACTACTTTAGGAGGAGCCCTTGCCGGACGTGGCACAGAGTCCGCTCGACCATCTGGGTCACAACGAGCAGACAGACCACTTGCAGGACCAACCCAGAGCACAGACACGACTACTCCACCTACCAGACCAGTTCGGTGTTACCGATGTCACGAGTGGGGACACTATCGATCACAGTGCCCACAGGTTTCTGGTGAGCCTCAGCCACAACCTTCACAGTCGCAGCCTCAGTCACAACGTTCAGGGAGTTTTCGTGGTAGGAACTCCAACTTTAGGCGACCGCAATAGAGGCAGACGTAGAGTGTGGCAGGATCCTGTGCCATACCAGCCAGGCAGGGGCAGATACATGCAGTTACTGAGGAGCAGGCACGTTCAGCGGCTACTGTAGTGAAAGGTATGGTCTCAGTCTTGGGCCGGCCTTTCCATGTTCTATTTGATTCTGGTGCGACACATTCTGTTCTTGCTTCGAGACTACTTGCTTCTTTAGGTAGAGTCGTAGAGACTCTCTCTTCTCCATATCACATCCGAGGGCCAGGTGGCCAGTTATTTATCATTTCCCTGATAGTCAGGCACTTGCCTGTACTGATTGGCAGCCACGAGATAATCGCAGATTGTCTACTTCTGCAGCTTGATGAAATCGACTTGATTTTGGGCATGGATTGGTTATCTGCTCATCATGCACTTGTTGATTGCTTTAGGAAGACGATTGTCTTCAGGATTCCTGATCTACCCGAGTTCACATTTGAGGGTACTATACATGACTCCACCATGGAATACATTTCAGTGTTGCGAGGTCAGCGACTTGTTGATTATGGTTGTGATTCATACCTTGCATTTATTCGGGAGGTATCTGATCAGGAGCCAATGACACAGGACATCAAAGTAGTATCGGAATATCCATATAATTTTCCTGATGAGCTACCAGGACTACCTCCTGAGAGAGAGATCGAGTTCGAGATCACATTGCTGCCAGATACACAGCCGATCTCTATGGCACCATATCGCATGGCACCAGCTGAGTTGAGGGAGCTGAAGGTGCAGTTGCAGGAGTTACTTATTTTGGGATTCGTGAGGCCGGGCACTTCACCTTGGGATGCTCTGGTTCTATTTGTCAAGAAGAAGGATGGATCCATGAGGTTTTGCATCGATTACAGACAGCTGAACAAGAGAACGGTGAAGAACCATTATCCTTTGCCACGCATCGATGATTTGTTTGACCAGCTCCAGGGATCTTCGATTTTCTCGAAGATCGATCTTTGCTCAGGATACCATCAGCTGAGGATTAGAGAGTTTGATATTCCGAAGACCGCTTTCAGAACTCGCTATGGACATTACGAGTTTGTGGTGATGCCGTTTGGGCTCACCAATGCACCTGCGGCTTTTATGGATATGATGAAAAGTTTTTTTTAGTCCATACTTGGAAAAGTTTGTAGTGGTGTTCATCGATGATGTGCTCATTTACTCACGAAATGAATGGGATCATGCGAATTATCTACGGATTGTCTTAAATACATTACGGGAGCACAAGCTATATGCCAAGTTGAGTAAGTGTGAGTTCTGGTTATCCCAGGTCTCATTTCTCGGGTATATCATTTCTAGAGCAGGCATTGCAATTGATCCTGCGAAGATAGATGCAGTTATGTCTTGGGAGCAACCCAAGACAGTTAATCAGATTCGAAGCTTCCTCGAATTAGTGGGCTATTACAGACGCTTTGTCAGCGGATTTTCACGCATTGTTCGCCCTCTGACACGACTGATGCAGAAGGGAGTTCCATTCATTTGGGATGATTCTTGAGAGCAGGACTTCAGGATACTGAAAGATTACGACTGCACGATCTCTTACCACCCTGGTAAGGGAAACGTGGTGGCTGATGCACTTAGCAGGAGAGCGCATGCTGATGGTACGACGAACTGGCTATATACATGGGATACGCTCGCCGCTTTGACTGATTGGTATCCCTAGGAGAGTGCATCCATATCTACGGCCGTGCCTCCACAATACAGCAGCGTTTGGGATCATATCGTCGACGGCCAGAAGACAGATCCATGGATTAGAGATAGATACATGCGCGCCGTCAAGGACGAGGTTGATGATTTTGTTGTGGCGAAGTCTATTTTATGGAAGGCAGGTCGAGTCGTTGTGCCCGACGACGAGCAGCTTTGCAGAGACATTCTGGATGAGGCACACAGTTCACGGTTATCTATCCATCCAGGCAGCACGAAGATGTACCGAGATCAGCGTCGATATTTCTGGTGGGATGGGATGAAGCGCGATGTGGCGCTACATGTTAGCAGATGCATAACCTGTCAGATGGTCAAGGCCGAGCACAGGAGACCACCAGGATTACTGCAGTCTCTCCCCAATCCCGAGTGGAAATGGGAGAGCATTTCTATGGATTTTGTCACGGGATTGCCGAAGACACTAGGTGGCCATGATTCCATATGGGTCGTTGTTGATAGGTTGACCAAGTCAGCCCATTTCATACCTGTCAACACGACTTACACTCCGTCCAGATTGGTCAAGCTGTATGTGCAGAACATCATCAGACTACATGGTATACCACGCGAAGTGGTGTCCAACAGGGATTCAAGATTTACTTCGCGTTATTGGCATCAGTTCATGTCAGCACTACAGACAGAGCTGAAGATGAGTTCTGCATATCATCCGCAGACAGATGGGCAGAGCGAGCGCACCATTCAGACATTAGAAGATTTGCTTCGCGCATGCTCTTTGGAATGGAAAGGGTCCTGGAAGGACCATCTGCCATTGATGGAATTCACGTACAACAACAGCCATCACTCCAGTATTAGCATGGCACCATTCGAAGCCCTATACGGACGGAGATGCCTCACACCTCTCAGTTGGCGTGAGGGAGGTGATCATGCTTTATACTCCGTAGATCTCTTGGAGGAAACCGCGAGAGCTATTGATCTTGTGAGACGGAGGCTTCTGACGACACAGAGTCGCCAGAAGAGTTATGCAGACCGTCGGAGAAGAGTTTTGGAATTCCAGGTATCCAATCTTCTTCTCTTCCTTTATTACAAAATTAACTTAACCTCATATTAATGACATTCTTATCAATTATAGGTTGGAGATTCGGCATTTGTCCGTGTATCTCCCATGAAGGGAGTGCAGAGATTCGGTGTTCGTGGCAAGTTGGCGCCGTGATATGTTGGACCTTTTGAGATTCTGGCTAGAGTGGGGAAGGTAGCATACCGAGTAGCCCTTCCTCCACATCTTTCAGCTATCCACGATGTCTTCCACGTATCCAACCTGAGGAAGTATGTGCACGACCCTCGACACATTATCAGTTACGAGAATCTCGATGTAGAGCCGGATCTGACTTATGAGGAGAAGCCAGTTCAGATACTTGACCGTGCTGTGAAGAAGCTTCGCAACAAAGAGATTTCATTGGTCAAGGTTTTGTGGCACCGACATGGCGTCAAAGAGGCGACGTGGGAGACCGAAGCTGACATGCGGGCACGATACCCGCAGCTTTTCTGATGTAATAATCGAAACAAGTTTTGTAATTAGATAAGTGTTAAAATACATGACTTGTTTTCTCTTTGAGGTTTTATAATTCAAAACCCTTTGAGGTTTTTATGGCCATATAAAATTCAAGACAACTAATGACCTTGATTCGAGTCTCGAGGACGAGACTCCCTTTGAGCTTTTTATAATTGTAACATCCGGGATCCATGTAAACCCGGACCCGACCCGATTTGGGTCCGATAAACACAATAAAGTTGTTGGTCAATACCAAACAACTTAAAATGATCAATTGATCCTGAATCAAAAGTCGTTCGGACGAAATCGATCAAAAATCGATCGCTCCGTAATGCGTGTCCGAAAAAGCCACGACGGAAATTCGGAAACCGCAAAATGAACCGAGACCGTCATTAGATCCGATTCGACGAAACAAAACCAACGGAATCGACCGTTCGTCAATCGGAGGTCGTTTGATATTTTTAAATCATAAAAATTTAATCTTAGACAAAAACCGTATCCGAAAAAATTTCGGGTATTCAAAACCCGATCGGAAGTATATCAACATTATACTCATATTGATCGTCGTTCCGAGACGGTCAAAACAAGATATTGCGCGTCAAAATCTGAGACTTGAGGTACACATACGGTCCATTTTAAGTGTGTAAATAAATAAATATATATAATATAATAAAATAAAATAAATTTTAGATATATAGAAGCAGACGGCTACTGTGCTGTCTGTGTAAAAAAAATTAATTTGAATTTTTTTATATAACACTTCATCCATTTGCCTTTTTTTTTCCCTCCACTTGGATTTATATTGCTCTCTACTTGTCAATCAAAGGAGACTTCCTCCTCCTTATTTATATCAACATAGCCATCTTAATTCCCCTCTCTCTATACATTTCACCCTCTCAAGAATTCCACCCGTGAAAGAAGGATCTCTCCAATTTTTCTTTCTCTGCTGCAGCTGAAGGTTCTTGCTGCATGATTGGATCCTTTCCAAGTTGGAGCAATCTTTCTAAGTACAATTCTTCTCCCCTTATTCTCTTCTTGGTTTCTTCTCCATTCTCCCCCAAATCCTTCCATATCTTAAGTCCCCTTCCCTTTCAAATTTTTTTCCTACAATTAATTGTTGTCCAGGCATTCATCTGCAATCACAACTGTTGTTACATCTACAACAACTGGGCTGCTGCCTCCTCCAACAACTGCCAACTACAAGAGGCAGTTGCTGTTGTATTCACCATTAAATTTCTCCCCTGAAACTGCTCTCAATCTGCAGTTGGAGCCTCTGATTCAACCAATTTCCACATGCATGCAAGATCTTCAAATTGAAGGATCAAATAGGTACAATCCAATCTCCAACCTATTGCTGCCATGCATGTGCCGTTACCCATTTTTTTCTACTATCTATAACCTTGTACATTCCCTCCCTACCACCTGCTGCCATACATGAGATGAGTTCCCTTTTTTCTAAATTTATTATGAAATTGATGAAGAGTGTGCCAGTAAAAAAAATTTATTTAATTTATGTTTCTATTAAAGATTTTAAAATATATCAAATGTTGATTGGGTGAATGAGATATTATAAAACGTGAACTTCTTATTCCTGTCTAGACATTAGGAAATATGTCATTTGGAATTGAACCTTGTGAGGCACTTCCATGTCGAACAAGTTTGATCTAGTGGTTTATAGGTTAAAAAAACTGTTAATCTTTTGTTATACTACAGAGTGTAGTGCAGGTCTTTTGTTATACTGGATAATAGATTCCTTGAACTCCCAAAATTGTAATGGTTATGGTCTATCGAGATTTACCTAATAATTTCAGTACTCTAAATTTATTCGCGTGCTTCTATCAAATTTAGGTATTAGATCTGGGATCATATGTCATGTTGTTTAGCCTAATTGTCCTATTAATTGTTGTGGCCTTATTAGTACGGATATGCACCTGGGTAACTAATTGTCTATTTATTACATTTAGAATAAGTATATAATGAGTATATAAGAAGAAAACAGTAACATATGACATATGATGCCCTGGAAGATAACAATGGGTGCTAATGAATTTAATTCATCATAAGAATTAAATATAGATAAGAAATGGATATTATGAACGGATATTTATCTCATAGTTAAGTGGATGAATATTTAAACAGGGAAAATATGGTTTCATACAGAAAATCTTATCTGTAAAAAAAATGCCTACGTTATGTTGTAAAGATGAAAGACTGGATATGAATCTTACTGTCTTTTATTTGCATCCTTAAATTTGTTCTTGTAGAACTGGAGTAAAAGTGCAAGGATTTCAGGGAAGATATAATAATACAAATACCATTTAGGTTAATTCTTTTAGTATTATTGTCCATCGTTATGGAAACTTGTAATCGTTATGGAAACTTGTATTTATCCCCAAAAAGGGTGGCCAAATGAGTAATTGTAAGGTTTGGTAAAATAAAGATACATTATAGCCCTTACCCTAGAATTTACTCGAAGTACTTCACAAGCCAATCTTAGAAATCTCCATGATATTAAAATTGCTATATTACTGGTCATATACCTATACCATATACCATTCAAATTTTGGGAATAGTTCACATGACACAAGTTAGAATCAAACTCATGAATCATTGATAAATGTTAATTACTGCCCAAACGAAGTTTTCTTCTTACAAAAACAAGCCATTTTACATTTAGAGCATTCATCAATATATGCTCGGTGGCAATATATTCTTGATGATTGATTTGGATATATGATCGGATTGGATAACATGAGTTAGAATTTAAATTCTAAATCAAGAATGACTAATAATAGTGTCGGTCATGGTGACTTCTACACTTGACCGTGCGAGGGTGCGGTGATCCTCAACTGGGCGGGAGAATAGGAAGCCCAGTTAGGGCAGCGGCCGTCAAGTGCGCGGGTCTAGGATCCCAGTCCTTCTTCGGTTTTTACGCGAGCTCGCAGTGTTTTTACGCCTCGTTGGGGTCCCGACTTAGACCAGTTCCGCTGACCCTCTGTTATAGGATACCCAGGCGGGGGATCCTCGGTTTTTCAGTTTTACGTACGAGCTCGGTTACCCGTACTAGTCGGACCGTTTTCTAGAGCGACTTTTCCGGGAAGTCTCTCTCACCCGTCTCAGTGGCGTAGTTTGGGAGTAGACCTATCCCTCTATTGGATCGCACATCCAATTAGAGGGCGAGACGGAAGAGCCATTTGCAGGCTTCTTCACCGCTTGAGTTACTTCGCCAACAGACTTAGCGATTCTATATCTAGATCATCCATATCTACATCTACATCATCTGGAGTCATATCTGAAACATTTGAAGTTAAGAATTAGAGAAGTTACGATCAAAAGTTGTGTTGATGGGAAATGACAATTCACTAAACTTAAGAATCTAAATAAATCAAGAAATATTTTCAATCTCAACTTTTCCATCATCACTCTCAACATGATCTCTGAAGAAAATGATATATATGCTTACCCTCATATACTCATGAATATTTAACTACAATATAAATATGTCATATGTGGGAAATGTTGGGTTATGGGACAATCATGAGAGATGCTTACAAATAACTTGAAAAACCTTTTTACTTACGCAAGTAGATGTAAATTGTGCTTGTTCCACCTTTCTACTTGCTCTCTTTTGCACATTAAATTACTTGTTATTTATTTTAAACTACGGGTTTGTATTCACGTTTGTGACTCCTCTTCTTCCTTGCACGCATGGCAGGCAAGAGGCCTGCTGATCAGTAGCTGTTCATGTTTCCAGGAGACAGGGTATACACCAGACAGTATGGTTTATTTTGTCTCAGTTTTTGATTCACATTATAATGTAAATGCTATCTCTTCTGTTCAGTCAGATCTTTTGGGATATTGTATGTACTAGCAAACATTGTACATCTTGTAAAAATTATATGGAAATTAATGAAAAGAAAATTTGGTGTCATTGGTCTCTATTATCTTGTGGTTGTGATTGTGAATGTCTTATATAGCTTCAACAAAAAAAAATTCCCTATTTCAATGTTGCTTATGTGATCTCGTGTGAATGAAACGTCGTGAAAGTAGTGTAAACGGGTACCCGGATCCTAAGGGGTTTACAGTCGTGGACCTCGTGGTCGAGGTGGTCGTTTTCGCCAGCCATGCACTTTTTGCCATCGCACAGGCCATGCTGGGGATACATGCTATTCTAAGCATGGGTTTCCAGCATCGGCGTGAGTAGCCGAGCATGTTGCATCTCCGTCGGCATCTACTTCGGATTAGAGGTTCGAGGAGCTCGTTGCAAGATTGCACGATATTATGCCTCCCGTATCTATAGATTCTCCAGGAGGTTCTTTTGGATATTGTTGCTTCAGCATCTGCCAATACTTCTGCCTCTGCTAGCACCTCAAGTAGTGCTTGTGCTTTTCCATCATGTTATAGTTCAGATGTCTAAGATTGTATTATGGACTCTGGTGCAACACATCATCTTTGTCGTGATAGAGATAGACTCACGCCATACAGGGGGATTCCACCAGGACGGTCAGTGGTAATAGCTGATGGGACTCATTCACCCATTATTGGATAGGGGGAGATTACCTTGTCGCCTTCCATGCATTTACAAAATGTTCTACATGCCCCTGATTTTTCAATGAACTAACTGTCTATTTGTCAGATTACAAAGGATCTGCACTGTCGCGCTATATTTGACCCATCTTCTCTTATATTTCAGGACATACTAACAGGCAGGGTGATTGGTTGTGGCTCAGGGCAAGATGGTCTCTATCGTCAGGTCAGGAATTCCTATGCTGGTGTCTCCTCTTATTCAGCTGGATTAGTCTCTCCGTATACATGGCATCTACGCTTTGGTCACCTCCCGCTTCAGAAGATGCATCATTTCTTGCCTCAGATTCTTCCGAGTTCTTCCTTCCGATGTGAAGGTTGTCAGTTGGGAAAGCACCATTGAGCTAGCTTCCCTAGTCGTCAGTGTCGGAGCAATAGCTCCCCGTTTGATTTACTTCATGTCGATATTTGGGTTCCGAGTCGTGTTCCTTATCACCAGGGATACGGGTTTTATCTTGTAGTCGTTGATGATTTCTCTCGTTTGTCGTGGGTATTTCTATTAAAGAACAAATCTGAAGCAGGGGATGTTATTAGAAATCTTATAATTGAAGTGCAAAATATTTTTTCCTCTCATGTCAAATATGTTCATACGGATAATGCTTTGGCATTTTGCACTCGTTCTCTCTCACATTTCTTCTCGTCAAGAGGTAATATTCATCAAACCACATGTGCTTACACATCTCAACAAAAATGGAGTCGCAAAAGAGAAAACATCGTCATCTTCTTATTATTACTCGAACCCTGCTTATCCAGAGTTGTGCGCCTATTTCTTTTTAGGGAGATGCAGTCCTTACAGCATGTTACGTTATGAATCGTAAACAAGAAATACTTTGTCAGTGGATGTTACATTTTTTGAGTATGTTATGTACTTCTCATCTGCAGGTGACAGGTTGGCCTCATCTACATCTAATGATGAGGTTTATGTTCCTCCTCCTCCTATTCTGAGTCCACCAACGTCCATCCCCGTCCTTGTTGTCACGCCAACATCATCCCCACCACCACCACCACCCCCGCCACCACCACCAAAACCACCTGTCTCGCCATTACCTAAGTATTATACACGTCGGTCAGGTCCTGCTCATGTTGCATGTCAATCATCCAGCACGCCTCAGGTATGTTCAGATGTTATTACTAATGATGGGTCAGATAGTGTGCATGTGCAGGGATCATCATTCCAAGAGGAATGTGAACCGACGAGTACAACGACTGATGATCTGGATGTCCCTATTGCTATACGGAAGCAAAAACATACTTGTGCATCTTATCCCCTTGCTTCCTAGGTTTCCTTTCATCGTCTCACAGGGGACTTTCAGAGATCTGTTGTGGCTTTGTCTTCTGTGGAGACACCACGGACTTATCAGGATGCCTTGAAGATTGACTGCTGGCGTTCTGCTATGGAGGAGGAAATAGCTGCCCTACAGTCACGGGGTACATGGAGCTTGGTTCAAGCTCCCTCGGGAGCATCTTACAGGATATGGTTTAATCCTCAAGCGCATCACGGAAGCGTGAGCGTCGTATCGAATACGACGAAAAACGACTAGTCGTACAAGTTGTTCTATGCAACATAATTTAAAAAATTTCATATGATGAAACCACACGATCCAAGAACGATTCTCGGATCGTTTCATCTATAACCACAACAAGTATAAAGGAATACCTCTTGAAGCATGGTTGATCGAGTCTCTACGAAAAGAGACCTCATGTCTCAAGTCCGATCGTTGGAGAAGAAGCTTGCGAGCGCGGGGATGAGTCGCGTGATCCTTGCAATTCAACGAGTTGATCCAAGAACGGTGAACTCCTGATCTCATCGTACGAGATCTAACGCCATCTTCGCAAGCGTAGCACTCCAAGAAAACGAAGAACCGAAGAGCGTCGAAGCGGTGGCGCGGTGGCGAGGGCGATGACGACTATCTCCTCTAGGGTTTGGTGGACGGCCACCAAGGAGAGAGGGGAGAGGTTGGCGTGTAGAATAAGAGAGAGAGATGTGCTTCAAAAGCATAACATTAGAGAGTATGGTATGCCTCTCTATTTATAGGGTTTTGGGATCCATGGATCTCAATTCATGGGGCACATAAAATCAATGGATGAGATTGATTTATGTTTAATCCAATGGTCAAGATTGTTGTTGGTAAAAGCCAACAATTAATAGTTTAATTTAGATCAAATATATTTGACAAATCAAATATAAATCAATCCTAAATCAAACCAATTAAATAAGGGAGATTAACCAACATGGAGATTGCATTCCCATGCATTATGGTGGACGACCACCAATTTCCATATTGGTTATGGTGGTCGTCCACTTGATTGCAAGTGGGAGCAATCTCATGAAATTTCATGAGATTGCATATATCCACGGAAATCTCCATTATTAATCCAACAAGTTTTGTTGTGATTTATTCTTCAAAAATAATTCATATATAATTTTGAGAATATTGCAATCTTGCCATTGGAAATTTTTTAATCACATTCACAACCCAAAACAAAATATAATTTACATTTTCAATTAATTACACAATGTGTATCTAATACACATCAATAATTAACAAATATAAATTATAATTAGCTCTCTCTAATACATTATAAATCACATTTATAATATATTATGAATAATTGGATATTGCTATCCACATTATTCTTATCCACAATAATTAAATCACATTTAATTATATTGGATAATTTCTACATACATCATGATAATTAAATCACATTTAATTATCATTCTCTTAATGCTTAGATATATTTCAACTATGGAATTATTCTTGAACCCTTTCAAGAATAATGTGATTTCTCCGCAGATACTTGGAGATAAGGACAGGGCGATCGTATTGTTCCATGTATAGTGACTTGAACGTTGAGATCTCATCTCAAATCCAGATCTTACGGACCTCTCATAGATGCTTGATTAAATCAAGACCGCAAATCTAATCTTCTCATTGAATCTGAATCTTATTCAGATCAATGTCCAACACTTGGACTAAGACTAGGTTACTTCTCTACTGAGAGGAGTTACTAAAATCCAAACATGTTTCATCACTCCCTCAGAATGGAAAAAGTCATGGTTATACAATCGTTTATGATCAAATCACCCTCAGGTATTCCTAACACCTGTATATCCTGCATACTGGAAGACCTATGATCATCCTGAAGATATAAATCACTTTTACATTGTGATCTTCAGGGTTTGATCACTAAGTTTCTCAATCTTGGTCTTTGGGATTTGGTATAGATCATATGCTTTCACAAAGCATATATCTTACCTTCAAATTCATGTCATGCTTCCAAAGCATGACGACCATGCATGGAATTTGATTAGTCCCAATACCTCATAAGTGAGCTCATGTCTCCCGGTTCACATGTGAACCTGTATGATCCCTTTGAGAGATTGTATTACTCATATGCTCTTACATGCACACCAGCTCGCTGGTGTATAGACCTTGGCTAGGTCATCAACCTATTGGTCTGCCAAATGTACACACTCAGACATATAGTGACACATCTGTCTCTGGTCAGAGGATGTGTGCCTATGTTGTGACAGTATTCAACATAGGTCTTTAGTTATCTCGATCTCATTAAGTCAACCCTTTGACTCAACTAATCTGACACCACCGAATCACTATTCTCATGCAAAGGACCTACATCAAGAGGTCGGTCAGATATCAACCTAAATGAGAATAGATTGCCATCTCCTACTCAGGATGGAGATCATCTCTCAACAATCATTTGACGGTGCTTGATGAGTCCTCAATCTAACTCTTTAGATATTCATCCAAGCACCAGCCTATATGATTCAATAATAGAATCAGCAACTGTATGATCATCAAGATGGCCATAGTACATAACCCTAATTGTACTAAGGGACCTATTATGCAAATTGGTTATTCTTCATTTCAGATCAGGGAATGATATTCACAATAACATTTATTGGATAATGGCTCGTCGTGGGCTTGCATGTCCAACACATCTGTCGTTAGCTGCAAATGGGTATTCACAGTTAAGTACCATGCAGATGGTAGTCTTGACTGTTACAAGGCAAGGCTAGTGGCATGAGGCTTCACTCAGACATATGGTGTGGATTATATGGATACCTTTTCTCCAGTTGCTCGTCATTCCACTCCTCGTATTCTTCTGTCTGTTACTGTGGTACATGACTGGCCCTTGTTTCAACTTGATGTTAAGAATGCATTCTTATATGGTGATCTATAGGAAGAAGTCTACATGCAGCAGCCCCCGAGGTTCGCTGTTGAGGGGGAGAATCATATGGTGTGTAGACTTCATAAGGCAATATATGGCCTTAAACTGAGCCCAAGGGCGTGGTTTCAGAAGCTTTCCCATGTAATTGAACAACAAGGATTCAAGAGATCAAATGCGGATCACTCGTTGTTCATACAGAAGACTCCTAGAGGTACGGTTGTCATCATGGTGTACATTAATGATATTTTGGTTACAGGAGATGATGCTTAGGGGATAAAGATGGCAAAAGCATTTTTGGGCCGTCAGTTTGTTGCGAAGGATCTTGGTACTCTACGATACTTTCTGGGGTTGGAGTTTGCCAGGAATGCACAGGCCTTGTGATGACCCAAAGGAAATATATTACAGATTTGCTTGTTGAAACAAGCATAGTTGGGTGTAAACCCTCGAGTACTCCTATGGATGCAAGCATGAAATTATATGATAATGATACCGAGGAAGTTGACAGGAGAAGGTATAGAGAAATGGTAGGTAAGCTTCTTTACATTACTATAACTCGACCTGATATTGCCTTTACATTCAGTCGAATGAGCCTGTTCATGGAACAACCAAGACATATACATATGGATGCCATATATGTGATACTAAGGTATCTAAAATCATCTCCAAGCACATGATTGTTGTTTAGAAAGGATACAAATTTATCTATTTTGGCATGTGCGGATGCGGATTATGCAGGATTCCCTAAGAATCGGAAGTCTACTTCAGGCTTTGCAGTTTTTGTGGGCAGCTCTCTGGTTTCTTGAAAAAGCAAGAAATAAACTGTTGTGGCTAGATCTAGTGTTGAATTTGAATATAGGGCCATGGCACAAGCAAGTACGGAGATGATGTGGGTTCGAGCTGTACCAAAAGACTTGCATATAGATGTACCTCTACCCATGCATCTATAGTGTGATAATCAAGCCGCATTGTTCATTGCCAATAATCATGTCTTTCATGAAAGAACAAAACATATTGAGGTAGACTGCCACTACACTAGAGATATGATCCAGAAGGGCATGATTTCTACTTCACATGTTAGTTCAGGGGAGCAGACTGCTGACATCTTCACCAAATCATTGCTCAAAGGACCATTCCAGAAGTGTTCTTCCAAGCTGAGCATGATTGATATCTATGCTCCATCTTGAGGGGGAGTGTAAAGATAATTATGTAGTCGGTGTATCGTTTATGCTATTTTTATTTTCTTGGTAGCTTCTTATGTAATTTACCCATGGGTTCTCTCTATATAAGAGAGCCTAGGGTTCAATGGAATATTAGAATAACTCTTTCCACCAATAGTTTTGTATGATATTTACGGATTCGTATGTTTAAGGATATAATTTTAATGTTTTTTAATATAATCGTTTAATGGTAAATATGAACATAAAAGCTACCAAATTTAAGCATTAACCTTGTATAATTATAACCTAAATAACTAGACCTTTATAAACATCCGAAATTGCCAATAGGACAAATGATTTACATAAAAAATAATTTGAAAACAAAAAATGCCTTGAGGACCGCCTCGCCTCTACCTCGACTGCCTCGAGCAAATGAGGCGGTCGCCTCTCAGAGACCTGCTGAGGCGGCCATTCTGGGGCGTTTCCAGACTGCCTAGCCTAAAGGCGGGTACCTCGTGCGTCTTGAGGCATATTTTTTCGAACCATGCCGACAACCACATGTTGGAAGGGATGTTGCTTGCTTTATCCTTCTCTTCTTCAACCAATAATAGGGTTCTTATTAGGGAACCTATCATCACTGCCATCGGAGCGGTAGATTGGGCTTTAACTTTCTCCTTGTGATTGGGTGGGGTTCATATGAGCCAACTCCTATGAGATGTATATATTTTTAATGGGGTATCACAAATTGAACCCAATATTGGCGATAAAGATGCCCTCTCTTCTATGATAGGAGGTGTTCACTGGAAGTTGTGCACACCTAGAGAATCGTGATCCAATATTGCTGAGAGTCAGATCACGCGTTTGCACAATCACGTTGTGTACATGGAGATTGTGCACAGAAAATCATGCACAATTGGAGATGAAGTTGTGGACGATCTTCAAAACATAGAATCAAATCTGTGGAAAAACTCTTCTTTTCTAGAGCATAAAAAACTACAAACACGAACATCATCAAGATAATATTCAAAACAAAACCCAAAAATTGAACCCCCTCTGATATCATGTAGAAAATAATAATGCATAAGCGTGATATCGGAAATGAAATGTAAATGTGGAAGAACACTGGGATTTAATGTGGAACCCTCCTCCGCAAGGAGCAAGATGAAACCACAAGAGACGCCTCAAAGGGCTGATGTGTATATTGATCTATCTCATCTATTACATGTGGTATGGGGCTTTTATATAGCCCCACCAGTAAGACCAAGTCCAACTCATCGTAAAAGTAGGACTATACCTGCGGAAGTGGTATTTGGACCCTGTAGGGATTTAATTACCCATCTATACATGTTAGAAAATAAAGAATGTGGAAGCGTATCATAGATAAAGATAAAGAAATATGGAAGAACACTAGGATTTTAACGTAGAACCCTACTCCCTAAGGAGCGGGATAAAATCATGGGAGAATGCCTCAAAGAGTTGATTTATGCATTGCACATTTTTAATGGATACATAAGGTCTGTGGCTTCTTATATAACCTCCACAGACTCTCCAAGTCCCACCACTGGCAGATGTGGGACTAAACTCTAAATGTGGTAAATGGATCCTGGAGTGATCCATTTACCCATCTACAACATAAGTGACGCACAACACGAATACTCCAACACTCTCTCTCAAGTTGGAGCATGCAATGCTCAGCTTGGATAAACAGAAAGAAATCTCAAACTCACACTACAAGACACTATAAACAATATCAATTCAACATGCACAACTGTCGGCTGCTGTCGAGGACGTTGCTTCTCATGCCGTGCAGGTGAGGAGGAACACTGGGCTGGAGTGTGAGTCAAACTGGGTGTGCTCTGAGCTGCGCCTGTCAGAGCCACTGAAACTGAATGAGTCTCCACCTAGAAAACTCTGGCCAGCCACATGTAGAAGACTGAACCATGTGGCCTATTGCTCTATCTCTGAAGGACCAAACTGGAAAAGCCATGGAGACATCCTCCTCAAGTCTAAAATGTTGGAGAACGGAGTTTGAAAAGTCTTCTTGTCGGAGAACAGGGTCCCTCCCATACCGGTTGAGAGAATGGGATCTCTACTCTGGAGTCCCTATAAACCATATGAAAACCCTATCCCACATGGTATAGGGAATGAGATCTCTACTCTGGAGTCCCTATGGAATACATGAAAACTCTGAGGCGGCCAGAAAAGATGGGGACCACACAACAGATCGCAGACATGTGCGAATCAACCTGAAGACTCGGAATCTAACGTCGAGTCTAAACATCTGTAGAGTTTTGAAAAATCTGGCCTGGAATTTGGACTGGAAAATCAGGAATCTATTTTTATTTCTCGGCTTCTCAATTTTCTCGGCTATTACAATTTTTTACAGCCATTCCTTTAAAAAAATAAGCCGTTCACATTTTTCAGCTTTTTTTATAAAAAATTTTCGCGTACGGTTTTTTTATGCACCTCTTCTCAAAATATTTTTTTAAACAATCCACCTCCCTTTTCCTTTTTTTCTTTTAGACTGCAAGTGGCCCGTCGGGTCTGGGAAAAATAAAACACTCATTTTTTAAAGATGGGGGATCAGATCGCATTTTCTCTTCTTATTTAGGGTTCCCATTTTGGGAACCCTCTCACCAAGGAGCTACCGCCCCCGAAGGGGCCCCTACCGCCGCTCTAAGGGGGAGGGACCCAAGGTCGGAGCCGATGCCGCCGTCGTCGACATAGAAGACGAGGAAGCCTTTTAGGCATGTGCAGTTGTCGGCGAGCTTGCAGAGCTTATCAAAGAGATGGAGGTCGGCTCGCGCTGCCAAGAGGGAGGGGCACCTCCACGTTCGGGCTTTAAGGTTCTCAGTTGGGAACCTTCCTTCGTAGACCCACCGCCCCCGAAGGGGGGTTCTCCTGCCACCTTGGAGGAGCGAGACTCGCCGTCCCTGATGGGGGGGGGGTCTTCTTCTGCCACTGCCGCCTGCTGCCATAGAGGAGAGGGGCATGTTGCTGAAGGTGTGTGTGATAGGAGGGCAGTGCGATGGCATCTCCGCCTGGAAATGGTCTCGCCTGGATTTGCGCAAAAGAAGGTGCCACCTGGAGCACGAAGGGCTCTGCCTGGATCTGCGGTTAGAAGGGGGTTGAGCTGCGCCACATGGAGAGGAACTGCCTGGGGAAGCCACCAGGAAGTGCGAGGAGGAGCTGGCTCGCCGCTATGAGCTCGATCGGCTGTCGTCGCTTGCTGAAGATGGAGCGACACAAGATCCGAAGGTGCGCCGACACAAGATCGATGTCAGGTCGGAGATGAGGCTTCTTCGAATGCCAACTGGAGCGATGCCATCGCCTATGCGCGTAGATCGGGATGCCTGGAGATCAGGACCAAGAGGGCACTGCAAACTATTCACCTTTATAGAGATGGACGAGCGTCTGATGCTCCTGGGTTGGAACTTAGATTAGGGTTTCACAAGAAAAACCCTAGAACTTCTTGAACAAACTCCAGAATTTAACATAATAATCAAACTTGAAGAACATAATCAACTTGCATATATGAAGATCTTGAGATCAACATAAAAAAATTCAAAAATAACCAAGAATCGAATCTCGAACGAATGATGAAAATAACTCCTCGAGAATCAAACATGTTCTGATACCATGTTAGAAAATAAAGAATGCAGAAGCGTTTCACAGATAAAGATAAAGAAATATGAAAGAACACTGGGATTTTAACGTGGAGCCCTACTCCTTAAGGAGTGGGATGAAACCACGGGAGAACATCTCAAAGGGCTGATTTATGCATCACACTTTCTCAATGGATACAGGAGGTCTGTGGCTTCTTATATAGCCTCCACAGACTCTTCAAGTCCCACCACAGGTAGATGTGGGACTAAACTCTGGATGTGGTAAATGGATCCTGTAGTGATCAATTTACCCATCTAAAACATAAGTGACACACAACACAAATACTCCAACACATGTAATGCATACTCTAACAGTCCGAATCATCATTTACTTTTTTAACAAATTAACCATTGTTATGATAGTATAGCATGCTCCAACTAACATTATGTTCTTTTTGACAGGTTTTCATATAGAAAGATGTTTGTATGCAAACCCGCATGGAAAGGTGCTTTAAGATTCAAGTAGCAATGTAGAGTTTGCTTATGTGAGATGATACAGAACTCTGTTGGAAAGCTCTACTACCTATCAATTGCCTAGCCTGATATTGGCTTCACAATTGGGCATATTACCTAGTTTACAGATAAGCCCAAGAAAGCGCACATAGATTATTTATGTTAGAGAGATGTCTAAATCCCTTTCCACGTTAATGTTTATTATTAGAGAAAGCGCCTATGGATTTTTATGTGCAGATTTGTAGGCACTAAAGAAAATCGATTTACAAAGTATTTTTGTGGGCATGTTTGTAGGCACTAAAGAATTTAATTGATTTACAAATGATTTTATGTGCAGATTATGTAGGCACTATAGTAGAATTTGGCCAAGTGAACCAAATGTGCAGGTGTGTCCACGAACAAACAATGATTAACAACTATGTAGTTTAGCACTTCATGTGGAAGAAGTTATTTTGTAGGAGGTTGATTACCATCATACCTGTGAGTGCATTCAAACAAAGACTTAAGAAAAATGGCTATTTACATTTGTTAGATGTCATTATGTGAAAAGGCAGTAGAGATCTTTCTAAGCTCCTAGCATTTTTGTTCTCTTCATGCCGGCAGCAACCAAGCAAGAGAATAGAATGGGAGGGAAAGATTAAATACTATAGCACATTGTGTTTAGCTTAGACAAGTGCATATCTGAGGCACTTTCACCTAAAATTACGAGAATAAATGTATCTATATGGAAATATGCTGGCAAAATTTCCCAAAATGAATGCTTACCTGTCAGCTGGCTCATGACTGCCTGTTGTCTCTATAAGAACATAAAAATTATAAATTGAGGAAGGTAATGGATTCCGCACTCCCTCCAAGTGATTCAACACCTTGAGATATATAGGCACACTGCTAAGTACGAAATCTAGAATGAAAGCTCACTTACCAAGATAATGTTAAAGAATGTACTGCCTTACCAAGTCCATAGACTGGCTATCCAGAAATTCAAATGCCGAGAGAATCTCACCAAGTGTTCTCTTCGCTTCAGAAAGCAATTTCTGAAAGCAGCATAAAAAATAAAATCGTAGGAAGTTATTACTTTTTTTGGTAGTGACAGCGACCATCTGGAAATTTGTAAATAGTTCTAGGAGTCATCAGTTATCAAGCAATATCAGACAAAATGGTGTGAGACCATTGAGTCTAACGGGTAAAATTGCCTATTAAATCTGGCAATTGAAACCATAAATGGATTGCATGGAGGACCCGGACATCAAATGAAACAATAAAATGCTTATGTCAAAGGAAGGGGGTGCTTATATTAGGTAAGCTGATATTTGTCATAGGAAATAGTATGCAAGCATTTCTTATTTCCTTTTTACGTAATTTCTCCATCCATTTTTTGTCGTCTAGGGTTTTATTAAAGGAGCCCTATGGCCACAGAACAAACATCTCATTCACTTTTTTCACATTGTATCAGAGCGGTGGTCATAGACCAAAGTCTTGGTACCCTCGAAACCCTAACCACACTGTAGCCCCTTCTTCTTCCCCATAGCCCGAGCGCGGATCCGCCCTTCCGCCACCACCTCCGCCTCCGCACCCTCATCCCCGTGTGCGGCTCATTAGCCACGTAGCAGCCCAATTCCACTAATCCGCGGCATCTCGATGTTGCCGCAGCAGCCCAACGACATCTCTCCCTGATTCACGGCATCTCGTCACTTCCCAATGCCACCATATGGTCTTGACGGCCTCGTGTCACTGTCCTCGACCATCATGTGGCCACTCCGATCTGATTTTGGTGTTTTCAGGGTATTTTCAGGCAAGTAAATCTAGCCCGCATGTCTTAGAGCACCTCCGGAATTGATGGGAAAGGTCATGCTCTGCGTCTGCATATATAACATGTTCTCTACATGATTGTGTCAACAAAAATCTGATCGATATATCTCCCAGTCACATTCTTCCCAGTCTCATTTGTGCATCATGATAGAGAACAAGGTTTGTAGAGATATATTTATGTTACGTTATTTATATTGTTTCCTAATTTCCTTCTTCTTTTGATTGTCTTATGTAATTTACCCATAGGCTACTCTCCTATATAAGAGAGCCTAGGGTTCATGGAATAAACAACTCAATGTCTTTTCCCAACATGGTATCAGAGCGGCGGTCCTAAACCAGAGCTCCAAAACCCTAACCCTACCTAAACCCCTCTCCCTCTCTTTGGTGCGTCGCCGCCTAGAGCGATACTGCGCATTGCCGCCCAGCCCCATGCCTGTCCCCTGTGCCTGGTGCGTCGTCGCCCAGCCCGCCTACACGACATCGCCCGCCACGGGGCGCCGACTCCTGCACGCCGTTGCCCATGCACGCGTGTGCGTCCCTTGCCTAGCGTGGGCCACTGTCTAGCAAGATTTTGTTGCTCCACGCAGGTCCCTACGCGTGCGTCCCTTCCCTCTTTCGTGAGGTGCATTTATCCTTCTCTAGGGGCACCACCGTCCAGTCCTCTTCCATGTTGAGATTGGTTCCATGAGTCTACACATGCAATTAAATCTCTCTATGTCAGTGTAGACACGATCCTATCTAGTCTCAAGCCCTACTCTTTTCAAGCCACCATGTCAGAGAACAAGGTCGATATTCCCTCTACAGGCGCCTTCAGAGGTCCTGTGCCTATAGTTAAGATGGATGGGTCAAACTATGAACTGTGGGCTATGCAGTTCATGAGTATGATGAAGTCTACTGATAAGAAACACATTCTTACCGAAGAAGAACCGGCTGAGAAGACTGGGGCTAACGCCACATGGGAGGCAGATGACGTATATGCCAAATTTTGGCTTTCAGGTACGTTGGCAATCGAGATTACCAATGATATACTCCATCAGCCCACAACCAAGGCAATGTGGGATATTCTTGCGGCTACCTATTCACAGGAAAAGAACGAGATGGAGATTCTGCAGCTTCTACATGATATCTTTACTATCAAGCTGAATGGTCAGCCACTCCACTCGCTATATACATCCCTACGTGGGATGTTCGAGAAGCTATATAGCTTCACACCTCTCACATCTACCCCTGAGCAGCAGAAAACTTATAGGAATGCCACCATGGTTGGTGTGTTCCTGACAACCTTGATCCAGAATACGAAGCGGCTCGTTCCTAGATTTTGGCAGACTCTACTATTCCTTCTATGGAGGAAGCTTTCCGCAGACTCAGTTGTATTACTATTCCATCTTCTACTGCCAGTCAGACATCCTCAGCAATGGCGACATCCTGAGATCGCGGAGGATTTTCTCAGTTTCGTGGTCATGGACCTCGGGGCAGGGGAGGACGTGTTCCATGTATCTTCTGCCATCGTTCTGGACATACAGAAGATACATGCTACTCCAAGCATGGATTTGTTGCTTCTGCTTGAGTGGCTGGACAGATTGAGCCCCCAGCCGCTTCCTCTTTGGATCAACGCTTTGATGATCTTGTAGCTCCAATCCTGTGCCACTTTCGACGGTCCCCGAGAGTCATTCAAATGTAGCTGCTTCAGCCTCCTCCAGTACCTCAGGTAGTACTTATGCACTTAGTGGATCTGATGCTATAGAATGGATTATGGACTCTGATGCCACACATCATCTGTATGGAGACATGGGTCAGGGGTTATTGCAGATGGGACTCACAGATAGGTTCTTCCAGGATGTATTGTGGTTATTTAAGATGAGACTCACTCCCCGATCACTGGTCAGGGGGAGATTAGATTGACACCTGCTATGCATCTAAAGAATGTGTTGCATGCACCTTATTTCTCTATGAACTTGTTGTCAACTAGACAGATTACGAAAGTTTTACATTGTTGAGCCATTTTTAACCCGCCTTCTCTTATTTTTTAGGACATCCTTTCGAGCAACGTGATTGGGTGTGGCCGTGAGCAGGGCGATCTCTATTGCCTAGTCTGAACTCCCTATGTTGGAATCTTGTGAACCCCCTCGGATCCGGGTACCCGTTTACAACACTTTCGCGTATTTGTATTCGCTAGAGATCGATCAAGCAACTGAAAATGTGGGGAAATTTTGCGTGTTTCTGCCATGACATTTACATTCAAATAAACAAACCACATAAACAAGTTGAAAGGCATAGTCATCTAAAATTTACATCCACTTGCAAAGTAAAAAGGTTCTCAAGTTGCTTGGATGTACTTCCCATGCTCACTCATTATCATAACATTTCCATATATAACATATTTATAATGTAATTGATTTTTCTTAAGTGTAAGTGTGTGTGTGTATTCTCATATTATTATAGTCATATTATTATAAATCAGATTTTATTATAGTCAATTTCAACTGACTCAACTTTGATTGTAACTCCCCCAAACCTCCACTGCAACTGTCTCGGATGTAAACCTAGATGACCTAGATCAAATGTAGACATGGATAATTTGGATGTAGAATCGCCAAGTCTGCTGGCGAAAGAAAAACTCAAGCGGTGAGGTAGCCTACGAAAGGCTCTTCCGTCTCACCCTTTAATTGGAAGTGCGGTCCAATAGAGGGAAAGGTCTACTCCAAAACTACGCCCCAGACACGGGTGAGAGGGACTCTCTGGAAAAGTCACTCTAGAAAACGGCCCAACCGGTAACGAGCAAACGAGTTCGTACGAAAAACTGAAAACCAAGGATCCCCCGCATGGGTATCCTAAACAGAGGGTTAGTGGAACTGGTCAAAAGTCGGGATCCCAACGAGGCGTAAAAACACTGCGATCTCGCGTAAAAACGATAAGGGACTGGGATCCTAGACCCGCGCACTAGGCGTCTGCTGCCCTAACCGGGCTTCCTATCTTCCGCCCAGTTAAGGGTCACCGCGCCCTGACACGGTCAAGTGTAAGGTTCATCATGACCGGTATCCTGAATTATAATACATTCACGATCATCATCATTTACTTGTCAACTGAATTCTTTCTCAATTCTTTCAGTGGTTGAACTTACAGATCTAGATCTCTTTATCAACGATCTTATTGATAGTGGTGATACATAGATAATAGAGTATATCTAAAGGATGATTTCAATGCACTTTCTTGGTCCTAGTCATTGGTGTTGGCTCTAAAAGTGATTCATGCGGGTGTATGTCCGCACTGCATTGTATCGTGCAGTTTCATTAATGAATGATAGTAGATGACTTTTTCTTTGTTATGTGTCACTAGACGTTCAAAAGTGAGGCATAGTCACCTTGAGGTGCCAGTACCAATGTGAGAAAGAATCATGATATACCCTCAATTGTAAGCATTGAGATCAATGTATCCGTTCTTCTTGGAAAAAGGTTTAATACTCTCATTTAGATATGAGTCACGATTTAGATATGAGTCACCACTGGACTAAAAGAACCTTTAGATGGTGGTTCAACTACTCTACATGATTTATAACTCCACCTTAAAAAGAATTATGTTTGTTTGAACAGTAAAGGTGGTGGAAAATATGGGTTCATGTAGTATCCTATCTCATAAGTAACTCTAGAGGCTTCCCTTCACAACTTCAATCTATACTCTCATGAGATTAGAGAAGTAAGAGATTTTCTTCATTAAAATGAAAGTCTCTTGAAATTTACTTCAAAATTCATCATCATCATCATTATTTGCAGGTACAGTAATTCGAGTAGCTTAATATACAGGAAACACCAATCTAATTCTAATAATTTAAAAATGTTAGTTTCTTTAATGACATTTGTTCCTAGAATTTCTCTTATGATCATGACATGATGAAACAAAGGTAGTATATTAATATATTTTGAGGAGCATGAACGGCTGGAGCTGTAGACCTGTTTGATAGCATGTTTATTTGTGATTATCTTTCTAATGATTCAAAAGTCCTGGTATATTTTGGGACTTACATAAGTAAATATCTGATTAATCTAATCCTGAATAGTTACTTATTAATAACAGTAACCAACATTTTTCATTTTAATCAAAAGTAATTTAAATCTTTTAAAGTTTTTCTTCTAGTGTATAAATTTTATTCAAGACCCCTTTAATTCCATCTTTTAACCCTAAGATGAGGAACTTATATTCTGGAATCTTGGGTTTAAAATTTAAGTGTGTGAATCTTACACAACTGGTGACAAAATAGAGATAAAATTTTCATGGCAGCAAGAATAGAGCTTAAGACTGTGCAAGAGATCAAGCATCATATGCATGCATGGTAGCAAATAGGGGGCCAAGGATTGTACATATAATCAAGGATAAATTACATGCATGGCAGCAAGGAGGAGGGAATTGTACTTAATTTGACCTTAAATCTTGCATGCAAGTGCTTCTACAGTGGCTGGACAGCAGCAGGAGGAAGAAAAAGGTTCCAGTCCTTAGGCTGTGCTTGGAGTAGCAAGATCTTGCAAAAATGGAGGCAATAGCAGCTCTCAAAGCTGCTGGACAGCAGATAAAATAGGGGAAATAGATCCCCCTTTGCTGGAGAATGAAGAGAAATTTTGAGGAAACAAGAGATGGAGAAAGGAAGACCTTGACGTTGGTGGAAAACAAAAGTTGGGCTGATATTAATAAGGAAGGAAAGGTCTTTTTCTTGACAAGTGTAGCTTTTGAAAGCCACTTGGATGGGAAAAATTCCTAAGTGGAGTAAGATTTTTTTAAAAAAAAGAACGTCTGCTGTATACTGTACAACAGTTGAAAAAAAATATTTATTATATATAATTTTTCTTCTTTTATTTGAGATATAAAAATTGACCGTATTTGTGCATCAGACCTCGGAATTTGACGCACAATATCTCGATTTGATCATCTCTGGACGACGATCAATATGAATATAATATTGATATACTTTTGTTCAGGATTTGAACCCCCGAAGTTTATGAGATACGGTTTTGATTTGGGATAATTTTGTGATTTAAAAATATCAAACGATGTCCGATTGACGAACGGTCGATTCCGTTGGTCTTGTTTCATCGAATCGGATCTAATGATGGTCTTGGTTCATTTCGCGATTTCTGAATTTGCGTCGCGGCTTTTCTGTGGCATGCAATATGATGCGATCGATTTTTTTGGTCGATTCGCCCGAACGACTTTCGATTCACGATCTATTGATCGATTTTGGTTGTCTAGTATTGACCAATAACTTTATTGGTTTAACTGGACTTTATTCGAGTCAGGTTCGGTTTTAGGCGGATCCTGGGTGTTACAAATCTCCTCTCTATCTGTTGGACATGTCTCACCATTATGTGGCACCTGCGCTTCGGCTATCTCCCGCTTCAGAAACTATGTCATGTTCTGCCCCAGATCTCGCCACACACGTCCTTTCAATGTGAGGCTTGCTAGTTAGGAAAGCATCATAGATCTACCTTTCCAGTCGTCAGAATTGGAGCGGTAGCTCCGTTTTTTAGTTGTTTCATGTTGATATTTGGGGTCCCCATCATGTACCTGATCATCAGGACACATGGTTTATCTTGTCGATGTTGATGACTTTTCTCGTCTGACGTAGGTCTTCTTATTAAAGAATAAATCTGAAGCTGGGAAAGTTATCAAAACTTTCTTAACTGAAGTACGTAATGTTTTTTCTGCTTCTGTGAAAATTGTGAGAACTGATAATGCCTTGGAGTTTTGTACTAATACTCTCTCCAATTATTTTCCACCAAGGAATTATTCATCAAACATCATGTGCCTATAGTTCTAACAAAATGGAGTTGCAGAAAGGAAACATCGTCATTTGCTTGATGTCACTAGGACACTTCTCATTCAGAGTCGTGGTCCTCATTCTTTTTGGGGCGATGCTGTTCTAACGGCGTGTTACCTCATTAATCGCATGCCTTCGTCAATCTTGAGTGAGAAGATTCCTTTCTCCTTAGCCTTCCCTGACAAGGAATTTTTCTCTTACTCCTTGTGTGTTTGGATCAGTTGCCTTCGTCCACCAGTTCTCACCATGTATTGACAAGCTCTCTCCTAGAGGTGTCAAGTGTGTCTTTGTCAGGTACTCCAGGACGCAAAAAGGGTACAAGTGTTGTGATCCGATGCGCAGGAAGTATTTCGTTAGTGTCGATGTCACCTTTTTCGAGTCAGTCATGTACTTCTCCCCTACAGGTGATCGGTTGATGTCTTCAGACACTGATGAAGCCATATACATGCCACCACCACAACCACCACCACCACTACATACGCCACCTCCACTTCCTATTACTATTCATGTTCCACCATTGCCACACTACTATACCCGCCGGCCTGCTTTTGCTCATGATCACCGCTCATCATCTAGCATGCATGAGGTATGTCCTGAGAATATATTTTCTAATAATGGGTCTAATGGTTTGCCTGAGCAGGATTCTTTACATGAGACAGATGTGGAGGCTGCTGATTTGGACCTACCTATTGCACTTAGGAAGCAGAAGCGTAGCTGTGCTTCATATTTTATAGCATCTGTGGTTTCTTTTGATCGCTTGACTAGTGAATTCAGGAACATTGCTGTTGCACTATCTGTCGTGGCTATTCCACAGAATTATCAAGAGGCTTTGAAGGACAGTCGATGGCATTTGGCTATGGAAGAAGAGATGGCTAATCTTCAGTCGAGAGGCACCTGAAGCCTAGTCCCACCTCCTACTGGCGTGTCTACACTTAGCTGTAAATGAGTATTTACAATTAAGCAGAATGCAGATGATAGCATCGACAGATACAAGGCACGCCTGGTTGCACGAGGGTTTACACAGATATATGGGGTGGATTACCTTAACACTTTCTCACCAATTGCTCATCATTCCACCTTACGGATCGTTCTCTCTGTGGCAGTGATTCGAGATTGACCATTATTTCAGTTAGACGTCAAGAATGCATTTCTATATGGTGATCTTCAGGAGGAAGTCTACATGCAACAACCACCTGATTTTGCTGTTGAGGGGGAGTATTCATAGGTGTACAAACTTCATTAGGCGATCTATGGCCTTAAGCAGAGCCCTAGAGCTTGGTTCCAGAAGCTTTCAGACTTGTTTGAAAAACAGGGGTACAAACATTCAAATGCAGATCATTCCCTCTTTATACAGAGAACATCCAGAGGTATGATTGCAATTATGGTGTATGTTGATGATATCTTTATTATAAGAGATGACATACAAGGAATCAAGAGGGCGAAAGAACTTCTGGGTCGTGAATTTGTCACCAAGGACCTTGGAGTCCTTGCATACATTCTGGGACTGGAGTTTGCCAGAAATCAACATGACCAAGAGGAAATATGTCACTGATTTACTAAGTGACACATGAATGCTTGGATGTCAACCTTCCACCACGCCTATGGATCCAAGAATGAAACTATATGATGATTATACTGATGAGGTGGATAGGAGGAGATACAGAGAGATGCTTGGAAAACTCATTTATGTTACCATTACTAGACCCGATATATCTTTTGTTGTTAGCCGAGTGAGCCAGTTCATGGAGCAACCACGTCAGGTCCATATGGATGCTATACAAATGATACTCAGGTATCTTAAATCATCTCCAGGTGCAGGTCTATTGTTTAGGAAAGGCAAGGAGGTCACTATCTCAGCATGCATGGATCCAGATATGATGTGGAGGGTATCCAAAGGATAAGAAGTCCACCACTGGATTTGCTGTATATGTTGGAGATTCTCTTGTCTCATGGAGGATCAAGAAGCAAACTGTTGTAGCCAGATCTAGTATTGAGTCCGAATATAGTGCTATGGCCCAGGTCAGTACAAAAATGATGTGGGTTAAAGTTGTTCTTACAGATCTATATGTAGAGGTTCCCCTTCCTATGGTACTGGAATGTAACAATCAAGCTGCTATATTTATTGCAAACGATCCAGCATTTCATGAACGAACCAAGCACATCGAGGTTGATTGCCACTATATACGAGATATGATTCAGAAGGGTTTTACTTCCACATCTCATGTCAGCTCAGGGGACCGGACTGCAGATATCTTTACCAAGGCCTTACTCAGAGGGCCGTTCAAGAAGTGCTCGTCCAAGCTGAGCATGATCGATATCTATGCTCCATCTTGAGGGGGAGTTTAGAGATATATTTATGTTATGTTATTTGTAATGTTTCCTAATTTCCTTCTTCTTATTATTGTCTTATGTAATTCACTCATAGGCTACTCTCCTATATAAGAGTGCCTAGGGTTCATGGAATAAACAACTTAATGTCTTTTCCCAACAAGGTCAGTATATACTCACCTAGAGCCTTTGAAGATCCTGCGCCCATCGTCAAGACGAATGGAATCAAATATGAACTGTGGACTATACAGTTTATGAGTATCATGGAAAGCAATAAGGAAAATATCCTGACACAACCTGAACCGATCGCCACCTTTGGGGCAAACACTTCGTGGAAGCAAAACAATGCATGGACGTGTGCTTTACTCTGGCACCCTTAAAATGGAGATAGCCAACTATATTCTACATCAACCCACTGTCAAGGCAATGTGGGGCATTCTCACTGCCACATATTCTCAGGCGAGGAATGAGAGGAAGATCCTCCAACTCCAATATAACATCTTCACGGCAAAATAGGACGGTCGCCCTCTCTATGCATTCTACTCCTGGCTGAGAGTAGGGTTGAGTATTGGGCCACGCTGCATTCTACTCCTGGCTGAGAGTAGGGTTGAGTATTGGGCCAGGCCGACCCGACACAAAATGAAACCTGACCCAACCCATGTAGTCGGCCCAATCCCGAACCTGCTATGAATTTGGCAGACTTTGGGCATTAAATCGAGCCCAAATCTCTTTTCGGGCCAGATTCGAGCCTAACAGGGACCATACCCGAAAGCCTGACCCATTTTAGAGACTAAAGAATGCATGTTAGCCCAACCCGTTTCAAGGCCCAAACACAGTCCGATAAGGGTCTACTTAGGGTCAGATCCCCCTAAATTCTAATAAGGTCTTTCATTTCACTTGCCTTCCCATAGTAATCCCCCCAAATCTCTTTCACGTGTGAGGATGTCCTCTCAGCCGGGAGCATCTCCTCGCCGACAACTAAGCAATCGGAGCTAGGTAACTTGCTCTTGACCAATTTCTCTCCGACCACCAGTCGTCCACCCTACCCAAAACTAATTGTTGCCTTCTACAGGATAATGCCGCGACAATACCCATGGCGGTCTTCGCTCGCAAAAACCCTAACCCTAGTAAAATATTTAAAAGAGATATAGTGTCTTTCATAATTCTGGGCTCGTTTTATTGATCAGATCATGCATGTATGCATGGACTGAATGATTTTTAGTATGAAAAATCATGCAGATTTCAAGTGAAGGGAACATGTTCGAAGAGCTCCGCATTGAACGATTTGAGCAGTTTGTTCAGGGATCGAAGCAAGATATTTCTAAGATCAGCAAGGTCGCAATATTGTTCGATGTTGCACCTGTTAGCAGTGCTGTGACAGGTTTGTTAGTGATAAATTGAATGCATCCCTTTATTCATATGGAATTTTCAAGCAAAATTACATCACCGTAGTTGGAGTATTCGTGTTGTCTTTGATGATGCTGTGGAATTTCCCGTTAGAGTCACATAGATTGGGCTTTTCTCTGCATAAAGTTGCATCCATGCCTTTCAAATTGTATCCAAAATCTATGAAGCTTTTCCCCAAGTTTTAAAGGTACAGTTGATATTGACTTCCTATGATTCGAATGCAAATGATGAGGAAGATGCATCCTTTTGTTAGAAATAGCTTCTGTAGATGGTGTTTTTGGTTTAATGGTTGCTTCTCATTTTAGTTTCTGATCCATGAGAGATTTCTGAGTGTGTCCTCACAGAATTTTCACATGCTATCAAATTTAATGCCTATAAGTAGCACTGTGATAAAAAAATTATGATCTCCACAGATAAAATGAATCCAGTACGTATATGTTTGGGACAGAAGTTGAATTACGAACTTGGTTGTTGTGGCATCCATGGCTATTCCTCGTCTTATGTATGGATGTGGGTGGAACACACGGATGTAAGCAACCCGTATTGTGTACTGTGGGTAAAAACATTTTCTGCCAATATCCTTTATCGCATGTAGATAAATTGGGCCTGCCCGGCCCTATCTCAACCCATAATGTTTGGTCCGGGCTTGGGCCTAGATTTCAAAAAATAAAATAGGTCTAGGCCCAGCCTGTATTAAAATGGGTTTGGGATGCTAAGTCGAACCTGGCTCGACCTAGCCCGATGCCCAACCCTAGCTGAGGGGCATGTTCAAGAAGATCCATAGCTTCATGCCACTGAATGTAAGTATGAGGGGCTTGGTACCATTTCTCTCGATCAATTTCAGTACATATGATGCAAGATGATTGACATAATGAGTTTCACTTTTGAATGACAGTTTGTGTATATTCTGCTTCCGCGATTCGCAATAATATACAAATCATTCCTTTGAGATGGTTCTCATGTGGTTTCATCCCGTTTCTTATATAGTAGGGTTTCACGTCAAATTCTGGTGTTATTCATGTTATTTATCTTGATTACCTCTAATTACGCTTCCATATTGCCCTTTTATACATTAAGCTCATGTGATCCTTTTATGTTGATGTTGGACCCTAAAGTTGAAAGTTTAGTATCATCATTCTTATGTTGAGAGAAAACAATAACTTGCTTATTCATGAGGCCCTAGGGTTCTTGTAGATAGATATTATTCACTTCTGTATTTTTTCTATATTTTTATTTTCTGTTGGACTCTTTATGTATTTTACCCATAGGCTGCTCTCCTATATAAGAGAGCCTAGGGCTGATGGAATAAACAAGTTTTCTTATTTTCCCAACAGTTCTCTTATATAGAGGAGACACCCATTGGGAAAATTACATGAAGAGGATGAAAAGAATAGAAAATACATAAAAGAAGCAAAAATAATAAATATCTCAACACTCCCCCTCAAGCTGGAGCTAGATATCAATCATGCTCAACTTGGAAAAACATCTCTGGAAAGGCCATGTGGCTAGGGCCTTGGTGAACACATATGTTGTCAGATCTCCTGAACTAACATGAGTATAGAGATGAAGCCTATCTGAATCATGTCTTGAAAGTAGTGACAATCAACCTCGATATGCTTGGTCCTCTCATGTAAGGCTGGGTTGTTCGTGTAGAGATATATGTTATTCTCTTTTGTACCGTTTCGTATTTTCTTTTTCCCGTTGGACTCTTTATGTATTATACCCACAGGCTACTCTCCTATATAAGAGAGCCAAGGGCGTATGGAATAAACAAGTCTCTTATTTTTCCAACATGGTATCAGAGCGACGGTCCTAGACCGGAGTTCTCGAACCAAACCTTAACCCTAGCCCCACCTTCGAGCCCTCTGTGCACGCGCGCCGCCGTCTCCCGGTCACGCGCTCGCGGCCCCGCTAGGCTACGCGTCCGACCCCTCCTCTGCTCGGCACCGTGCTCGCCCCCAGCACCCAGCGCCGCGCCTTCGGCCCGCGCTCGGCCTCTCCTCCGTTCGGCCCCAGCGCCGCGTCACCTCGGCCCCAGCGCCGAGCTTAGCCTCGCGCCGCCCGGTCCAAGCCCTCGTCCCACGCGCGTACAACTCCAGCCGTGATCCCGTGCGCGTGCGGTCCCAACCCTACTTCTGCGCGCGTGCGGCCCTAGCCTTGATCCTGTGCGCGTGCGGCTCTAGCCCTAGTTCCGCGTGCAAGCAGTCCCACATCCTAGGGTTCGCCTACCCTAGGGTACGTTCATGATAGAGGAGACTCTCGCTCGCGTTTCCAAGATAATGGGTTAGGTTGCTTGAGTCTACACAAGCAACTAAACCCGTGAATGTCCGTATAGACGATCATATCTTCAGTCTACTACCCTAGTCTTCTATTATCAAAATGTTAGAGAGCAAGACAGACATCCTATCTATAGGCGCCTTCTGAGGTCCAGCACCGATTGTGAAGATGGATGGTTCAAATTATGAATTGTGGGCAATGCAGTTCATGAGTATGATGAAGTCAACTGGTAAGAAACACATTCTTACTGAAGAAGAGCCTGTTGAGAAGACTGGGGTCAATGCCTCATGGGAGGCAGAGGATGCATATGCCAAGGTTTGGCTATCTGGAACCTTGGCAATTGAGATTGCTAATGATATTCTTCATCAGCCCACTGCAAAAGCAATGTGGGATATTCTGCCTGCTACATATTCTCAGGCAAAGAATGAGACGAAGATTCTGTAACTCCAGCATGACATATTTACTATCAAGCAAAATGGACGCCCTCTACAATCGTTGTATACGTCTTAACGTGGAATGTTCGAGAAGCTTTATAGCTTCATGCCTCTCACAGCCACTCCAGAGCAACAGAAGACCTATCGGAATGCCACTATGGTGGGTGTTTTTCTTGCTGCCCTTGATCCTGAGTACGAGGCAGCACATTCCCAAATCTTGGCGGACTCTACTATTCCTCCTATGGAGGAGGCATTTCATAGGCTGAGTCGTATCAATGTTCCCTCGTCTGGTACGAATCCAACAACCTCAGCTATGACAACAAATCGAGGTCGAGGAGGTCATCATCAATTCTGTGGGCGTGGACTTCGCAGTAGAGGAGGCCGTGTTCGGCCATCATGTACCTTTTGCCATCGTTCTGGACATACCGAAGACACATGCTATTCTAAGCATGGTTTTCCAGCTTCCGCACGAGTCGCTGAACAGATCGAGCCCCCAGCCGCGTCATCTATGGATCAACGCTTTGATGATCTTGTAGCCCGTCTGAGGGGCATCATTCCTCCATATGGTCCCCCAACATCATCATCTACTTCTGAGAGTCATGCCGACGTTGCCGCATCTGCATCTACATTTGCTTCCACCAATACATCAGGTAGCACCTATGCATTCACTAGCAGTAGTGGATCAGATACTTTAGAGTGGATTATGGACTCTGGTGCCACACATCATCTGTGTGGTGATCAAGGTCTACTTACAGGATACAGACATGTTTCTCCAGGCTGAACAGTGGTAATTGCTAATGGAACACATTACTCGATTACTGGTCAGGGGAGATTAGATTGACACCATCCATGCATCTCAATAACTTGTTACATGCACTTGATTTTTTCATGAATTTGTTGTCCATTAGCCAACTTACAAAGGATTTACATTGTCGAGCAATTTTTGATTCATCCTCTTGTTTTTCAGGACATCCTTACGGGCAACGTGATTGGACATGGCTATGAGCAAGGCGGCCTCTATCGCCTTAGTCGGGCTCCTTATGCTGGAACCTCATCTCTACCTACTGGATCCATCTCCCCATTACTGTGGTACCTGCGCTTTGGTCACCTACCGCTTCAGAAGCTACGTCATGTGTTACCTCAGGTTTCACGTCACACATCCATTCAATGTGAGGCTTGTCAGTTGGGAAAACATCACAGGTCTACTTTTCCCAGTCGTCAGTGTCGGAGTAGTACCTCCAAGTTTGAGTTATTTCATATCGATATTTGGGGTCCTAGTCGTATTCCTGATCATCAGGGACACATGTTTTATATAGTTATTGTGGATGACTTCTCTCGTGTGTCGTGGGTATTTTTGTTAAAGAATAAATCTGAAGCGAGGGATATTATCATCAATTTCATTAATGAAGTTCGTAATGTTTTTTCTGCATCTGTTAAAATTGTGAGAAGTGATAATGCTCTGGAACTATGTACCCATACCCTATCCAGTTATTTTTCATCTCAAAGGATTATCCACCAAACATCTTGTGCCTATACTTCCCTGCAAAATGGGGTTGCTGAAAGGAAACACCGTCGCTTACTTGATATCACAAGGTTGCTTCTTATACAGAGTAATGCCTCTCATTCTTTCTAGGGTGATGCTGTTCTTACGGCATGCTATCTTATTAATTGAATGCCGTCATCTGTCTTAGGTGAGAAGATTCCATTCTCTCTAATTTTCCCTGACACAGACTTGTTCTCCCTTACTCCTCGTGTGTTCGGCTCGTTAGCTTTGTTCACCAGTTGTCTCCCGGGACTGACAAGCTCTCTCCTAGGGTTGTCAAGTGTGTCTTTGTCGGGTACTCCAGAACACAGAAGGGGTACAAGTGTTATGATCCATTGCGAAGTAGGTATTTAGTCAGTATGGATGTCACCTTTTTCGAATCCGTTATGTACTTCTCATCTACAGGTGGTCAGCTGGTTCCCTCTGACACTACTGATGTTATATACATGCCACCACCACCACCATCACCACAAGAACCGTTACCACCTCCTGTCACGGTGCCTGTTTCACCACTATCATTCCACTATACCCGTAGGCCTGCTTCTGCTCATGGTCACCGCTCGTCATCCAGCTCGCCTGAGGTATACTCTGAAATATTACTATTGATGGATCTGATGATTTTCCTGAGCAGGATGTGTAACAGAGGCCAGCTGAGGAGACAGATGATTTACATGTACCTATTGCTCTACGAAAGTAGAAGCGGAGCTGCGCGTCATATCCTATAGCATCTTCTGTGTCGTTTGACCATCTCACTAGCGAATTCAGGAACTTTGTCATTGCATTGTCAGCAGTGGATATTCCACGGAATTATCAAGATGCACTGAAAGATAGTCGATGGCGCTTGGCCATGGAAGAAGAAATGACCGCTCTTCAGTCAAGAGGCACCTGGAGCCTTGTTCCTGCACCTCATGATGTATCTACAGTTAGCCGCAAGTGGTTCTTTATAGTTAAGCAGAAGGCAGACGACAGTATTAATAGATACAAGGCTTGCCTTGTTGCTCGTGGCTTCACACAGACATATGGGGTGGACTATCTGTATACATTCTCACCGGTTTCTCGCCATTCCACCCTACGAATCCTCATCTCTGTTGCAGTTACTCGTGATTGGCTGCTCTACCAGTTAGGTGTGAAGAATGCACTCCTATACGATGACTTACATGAGGAAGTCTACATGCAACAGCCACCTGGTTTTGCTGTTGAGGGGGAGTGTCCTACGGTATGCAGACTTCATAAGGCTATCTATGGCCTTAAGCAGAGCCCCCGAGCTTGGTTCCAGAAGCTCTCAGACCTGTTTGAGAAACAGGGGTACATACGTTCTAATGCTGATCATTCCATGTTTGTGCAAAAGACACCTAGAGGTATCATTGCTATTATGGTGTATGTAGACGATATTCTGATTACGGGTGATGATGAACATGGAATCCAGGGGGCAAAAGAAATGATGTGACGTGAATTCGTCACCAAGGACCTTGGGGTTCTTAGATATTTTTTGGGACAAGAGTTTGCCAGGAATCCTCATGGGTTGGTAATGACCCAGAGGAAATATGTCACTGACCTGTTGAGTGAAACATGAATTCTTGGTTGCCGACCTGCCACTACACCTATGGATCCCAGTATGAAATTATATGATGGTGACACTGATGAGGTGGACAAGAGAAGATACAGAGAACTGGTGGGCAAACTTCTCTATGTTACTATTACCAGGCCCGATATCTCCTTTGTTGTGAGTCGAGTGAGCAGATGGCAGCATTGACAGATACAAGGCATGCCTGGTTGCTCGTGGCTTTACACAGACATATGGGGTGGATTATCTTGATACATTCTCGACGGTTGCTTGCCATTCCACCCTACGGATCCTCCTCTCTGTTGCGGTTACTCGTGATTGGCACTATACCAATTAAATGTCAAGAATGCATTCTCATATGGTGACTTGCAAGAGGAAGTCTACATGTAACAGACACCTGGTTTTGTTGTTGAGGGGGAGTGTTCTAAGGTGTGTAGACTTCATAAGGCTATCTATGGCCATAAGCAGAGCCCCAGAGCTTGGTTCCAGAAGCTCTCAGACCTGTTTGAAAAATAGGGGTACAAACGTTCCAATGCAGATCATTCCTTGTTCGTACAAAAGACACCCAAAGGTATTATTGCAATTATGGTGTATGTAGATGATATCTTGATTACAGGTGATGATGAACAGTGAATTCAGAGGGCGAAAGAAATACTGGGTCATGAATTTGTCACAAAGGACCTTGGAGTTCTTAGATGTTTTCTGGGACTGGAATTCACCAGAAATCCTCATGGGCTGGTAATGACCCAGTGGAAATGTCACTGACCTATTGAGTGAAACAGGAAAGCTTGGTTGTTGACCTGCCACATACCCATGGATCCCAGTGTGAAATTATATGATGACGACACTGATAAGGTGGATAGGAAAAGATAAAGAGAACTGGTGGACAAGCTTCTCTATGTTACTATTACCATACCTGATATCTCCTTTGTTGTGAGTCGGGTGAGCCAGTTCATGGAGCAACCACGTCAAGTACATATGGATGCTATACATATGATACTCAGGTACCTTAAGTCATCTCCAGGTGCAGGTCCGCTGTTTGAGAAAGACAAGGAGATTACAATCTCATCATGTGAAGATGCAGATTACGCAGGATGTCCTAACGATAGAAAGTCCATCACTGGATTTGTTGTGTATGCCGGAGACTCTCTGGTGTCATGGAGAAGCAAGAAGCAAACGGTTGTAGCAAGATCCAGTGCTGAATCTTAATATAGGGCTATGGCCCAGGTCAGTACATAAATGATGTGGGTGAAGGCTGTACTTACAGATCTATATATAAAAGTCCCTCTTCCTATGGCTCTGGAATGTGACAATCAAGCTGCTCTATTCATTGCAAATAATCCAGCATTTCATGAACGAACCAAGCACATTGAGGTTGATTGTCACTTTATATCAGAAGGGGTTTATTTCTACATCCCATGTTAGACCAAACTGCAGACATCTTTACCAAGACGTTACTTCGAGGGCCGTTGCAGAAGTGTTCGTCCAAGCTGAGCATGATTGACATCTATGCTCCACCTTGAGGGGGGTGTAGAGATATATGTTATTATCTTTTGTACCATTTCGTATTTTCTTTTTTCTATTGGACTCTTTATGTATTTTACCCATAGGCTACTCTCCTATATAAGAGAGCCTAGGGCGTATGAAATAAACAAGTCTCTTATTTTTCCAACAGTTCGCAATAAAAAGAGCAGCTTGGTTGTCGAATTGGAGGTGCATGGGAAGAGGCACCTCAATTGCTAGGTCAGTAAGAATAGATCTAACCCACATCATCTATGTATTAGCATGTGCAATGACTCTGTACTCTGATTCTGCACTAGATCTAGCGACCATTGCCTGCTTCTTGTTCTTTCATGGCATCAAGGAACCCACTATGAACACTGCAAAACAAAAAGTAGACATCCTGTCCTTGAGACACCCAACATAATATGCATCTGCACAAGTTGTGACGGCAAGGGATGTACCCCTACTAAAAAGAAGACCAATGCCAACTGAGGTCTTCAGATACCTTAGAATCAAATGGACTGCAAGCATATATGCATGTCTAGGTTGCTCCATGAACTGACTCACTTTGCTCACTACAAAGGATATATCTGGCCAATTGATTGTTACGTATGGGAACTTCTAAACGAGCTCCTTGTACCTCCTCTTGTCTACCTCCTCAGTGTCATCATCATACATCTTCATGCTTAAGTCCAGGGGAGTAGTGGCATGCATGCAATCTGCCGTGCATGTCTAAGAGAGAAGATCTGTAACTTACTTCCTCTAGCTCATCACAAGACCTCGTTGATTCCTGACAAACTCCAATCGAAGGAAGTAGCGTAGACTACCAAGGTCCTTGGTCACAAACTGCAGACTTAAGAAATCCTTAGCAGCCTGGATGTCCTGCTCACCATCCCTGTAACAATGATATCGTCAACATACACAAGTATGATTATTGTACCTCTCTGATTCCTTTCGAGAAATAATGAATGATGAGAAGTCGATCTCAGAAACCCATGTTGCTCTATCAAATCTGAGAGCTTCTAGAACCATGCTCTTCGACTCTGCTTAAGTCTAAAGATCGCCTTGCGAATCCTGCAAACCTTCTGACACTCCTCCTCAACAGTAAATACAGGTGAGCTGCTGCATGTAGACGTCCTCCTGTAGGTCACCATAGAGAAATGGATTATTCACATCAAGCTAATATAGAGGTTGGCCTCATGTCATTGCAACAGAAAGAAGAATATGCAGTGTCGAATGCCGAGCTACTAGCAAGAAAGTATCCTGATAGTCCACCCCATATGTTTGGGTGACCCCACGAGCCACAAGTCTCATCTTGTAGTAATCTGCGCTGCATCTGCGTGATGCTTCATTGTAAACACCCATTTGCATCCAAAAACAGATGCTCCTGTAAGAGTTGTAACAATGCTCCAAGTGCCACGTGATTGTAGCACGACCATCTCCTCCTCCATAGCAAGACACCACTGACTGTCCTGTATGGCTTCCTAGTATGTCTGTGGTATCTACACAGCTGATAGCACCATGACAAATCTCCTAAAGTCCTCATAGAGTCGGCCCAAGGAAACATGGGTTGCAAGTGGATATGTAGTACAAGTACGTCTCTACTAACCTCTTAAGAGGGCACATGCTTATCTTGTAAAGAATCTTGTTGTATAGACAACTCAGTAGTATCATCAGTAGAAATAATGTGCTCATTAGATACCTGGGGTGTGCTGGATGATGGGAAAGATTCATGAGTAGGGGGAACAAAGTGAGACATGCAAGTAAACACATGTGGCAAAAACAAATTCAAGGTATTGGGTGGCAGTCCAGGGGCAGCCGCAGAGGTAGGTGTAAGTACTGGTGGTGGTGGTAGAGGTAGTGGAGGTATAGAAGGAGGCATGAAAACCTCCCCACCTGAGTCCGACAGAGTCAACCTATCACCCGTAGGAGAGAAATACAATTCTTTTTTTAGAAGTAAAATGGGTGGTATTCCAGAGTTTGGGAGCCACCACCAATTGTATTAAATATTAAGTAAAAGTAAAAGTAAAGTTACATCAAATCACGAAATCCACAGTGTACACAACGCTCTTCTATGTTCCACAATGTTTTCCGTATAACAAGTTTGATCCCCCCCCCAAAACGGTGTATTTCTCACGCACCAAATTGCCCACAAAATGACAAAAGGACGCATGCTATCCTCGTACCCAGATCCGCATACCACTATGATGCTCCTAAAAAATCGACGACTCCCTGCCCCTGAATCCAAGGAATGTTGGCAATCTCCCAGACCTGAACTGAAGAAGAACATGTGAAGAATAAGTGTTCCGTATCCTCAGGCGCCCCTCCACATCTAGCACACACGCCAATCTCAACCCCCAACAATTCTTACCGACGGACCTGCGTGAGGAGCCGCACCTGTCTGAACAACCATAGAAATATCTTCATACGGTTTGGGACCCTGCTTTTTCAAATTATCTTGGCATCAGTCACCATCCCCTCCTCCATATCCTCTCCATCCTCCACAAAAAACGATACGCTTTCTTCACAGAGAATCTTCCGTCTCCCCAAATAAAGTGATACTTTCCCGCCGTTGGACCATCAAACTGTGCCAGGTGTGTTTGCAACTCGAGAAACTCCTGCACCCTCTGATCTGATAGATTAGAAGCAAAAACAATGCACGCGCTCCATGCACTGTTAGAAAATAGGAATGTGGAAGTGAAAAGATAAACAAAGCATAGAATAAAAAGATAAAACATGAACACAAAGACTTTTAAGTGGAACCCTACTCCCTAAGGAGCAGGATAAAACCATGGGAGAATGCCTCAAAGGGTCATATGTTGCATTCAACTTTCCCAATGGATACAGGAGGTTTGGGGCTCTTTATATAGCCTCTACACAGACTCCAATTCCCACCACTGGTAGATGTGGGGCTAAACACATGGATGGGGTAAATGGATCCTGAAGGGATCCATTTACCCACCTATTACATAAGTGACGCATGCTCCAAATACTCTAACATGCACCCACATCTGTTGTACCATCGTTAGCCTATTAGCAGCAAGATGATATAGCTGCGGAAAGAGGTTGCCCAAAATCCTTTCACCCGTCCAATCATCCTCCCAGAAGTGGAATGACGTGACATCCCCAAGAACCGGCCGCATCTTTGCCGCAATTTCCGATAATATCTCGATGATCCCTTTCCACAAAGAGGAAGGCATACGACAAGGATCCACCTCCAAAGCCATACTCACACACTCCTCATCAGCTTGCAGACCATGTCGCCCGATTTTCCCCAAATCCGCACCACCCATTTCGCCACGAAAGCCTTGTTCATCTCTTCCATGCGAATAATTCCCAATCCACCTCACTTCCTTGATCTTGTCATTTGGTCCCATCCTACCAAATGAACGCCATGCTTGTTTTGTCTTCCATACGACCAAAAAAACCTTCTCATGAGTCCTTCCATACGAGCCCGGATACACGCTAGGAGTTGCCGCATGGAACAAAAGAAAATTGGGAGGTCGAAAGAACGTGCTTTAATATCACCATCTTCCCACTCTTAGACAACATCGAAGCCTTCCAACCTGCCAATCTGCTCTCAAGCCTGTCCAGTAATCCCCGCCAGTCCAGAATTCTCGGTTTCCCTGCTACCAACTGAAGGCTCGGGTATGTGATCGGAAGGCTAGCGATGGGGCACCCAAGAAGAATCGTCGCCTCCTGCAACTCACGCTCCGATAAACCAAAAGGATCCACCACCGACTTTCCCCTATTGATCCGAAGACCAGGGAGATCACCAAAAATGTCCATAAATAGGGCGCCCACCTCGTCGTCTTCTTGTAGGCCCCCAGGGACAAAATAGTATCATCTGCAGACTGTAGTAAAGGAATGGAAATATCCTCCCTCTCATAACAACGGACCAACAGAATTCCTTGCCTAATTCCGCTCTGTGGCTGAAATAGACCCCCTTCCGGCATGTCGTTAACCAAAACGACATGATAGGAAGTCGTGATACACAGCTTGATCCATCCAACCCAACGTGCTGCGAAGCCCCTCTTCTCCAAGGACGCCCATAAGAATCTCCAGTTGACGCAGTCGTAAGACTTAGAGAAGTCCACCTTCCATAATACTCCTTTATTTCTGCACCGCTTCCGATCCGACGCAATCTTCGACGCAATAACCAACCCATTTGTCGTACTCTGCCCCGGTACAAATGCCATTCGCTCAAGAGAGATGATCCGGTCAAGGACCCCCTAAGACGATTTGCAAAAATCTTGGAGATGATCAGATTAACATGCATTAGACAAGCAATCGACCTGTAACCCTCAACTCCAGAAGGAGAACCCCTCTTAGGAAGCAAGAAAATGAACGCTTTATTCAGGACATCAAAATTGTTGCAGCCATCCCGAAACTCCACAATAACCTCCCTTGCCTTATGCTTGATCATCTCCCAAAATTCCTGGTAGAAGGAGACCGAAAAGTTGTCCAGTCCAAGTTCCCCGTCTGCATTCAACTGTAAGCAAGCCCGTCTGGCCTCCGCCTCTGTGAAATCCTCTTCCAACAAGATCGCATCGACTTCTGAGATCCACGAGATTCCTCTGCCTAGGCACCCTCAACCCGCCAGGGTGGTTCGCCTACTGAGCTCCTGGAAATGTGCTCGCAAAGCCAATCCTATAGCCTGGTCTCCCTCCACCATCGTCTTATCAACCCATAGCGATTGAATATAGTTCCTTCACCTTCTACCACTGGCCATCGTGTGAAAAAAATTTATGTTGGCATCCCCTTCCCTCATCCATCTCTGACCGGACCTCTGCCTCCAAGCAACCTCATCCTTCCTATCCTCCTGCATCAGTGTGTCAAGGTATCCACACCTCAACACAACCTCTTCCGTCGTGAGTTCCCTTGCGTCTTCCAGTTCATCCAGCCGTTGAATATATGCCTCCTGAGCCCTCTGTCGACGAGCCTTGCATCGCTTACGGTTCTCACAGTTAAACCTTTGCATGAATAACCTTAAGGCCACCAGCTTACTCGTGAGCCGACGAGTAGCCGTCCCACCCGGGCAGCAACCCTACAAAAACACAGCCACTACCTCTCGGAATCCTGGCTCCAGTAACCATGCCTTCTCAAACCTGAAGAAAGAGCGGGGGCGATTATCCTCTCCCGAGTAACACATAATCGACGTACGATCAGGCCGAGATCGCAGTAAAGCACGAGCACTAACCAACAGGAAAGCCGCCAAGGCCTCGCCAGACAGTAAGAATCTGTCGAGACGAGACCTAGGCACGTACATTAAGAATCTGCATCCCCAGGCCCTGAATCGCCTCCATGAGTTCATGCAAACCTCTGTCTCCCCTACCCTGGCCCCCAGGACGGTCCACTGGCCGCAACGTCACATTAAAGTCTCCTGCAATAAGCCAAATCATATCTTGAAACCTCGCCCAAGTCATCCACAACTCATCCACCAAGCCCTCAATGCTAATACCATTGCATGGGCCATATACATCTGTTACTAGCAGTATCCTACCATCACACTTGCACTTCAACAAAGTGGACAAAGAGAACATCCCTCGAAACTCCTCCCCCATGAATTCCATCTTCGCTCCATCCCAACCGATCGCCAAACCCCCTGTCGCCCCAGCTGCATCCAATGCCATGAATTCCCCCATAGAATGACCCCCAATCTCCTTCAAGATCCCTTCCATACCTTGAGATATCTTAGTTTCTTGCAAGAGAGCCAAATGCGCCCTATGTTGAACAAGGAAATTCCATACAACCATCATTTTGTCAGCCTGCCCCAAACCCCTTATATTCCATGACACCAGCTTCACTGAACCACACCAAATGACCCGCCTGGCCTCACCAGACCCAAACAACCCACCACTTCTGGCTCAAGACCCGTCTCAGGCAACAGCTCTACATCCTCTACCATAGTCGAGTTCCAACCCCCCTCCAACTGCTCCCCTGAGAGCGACTCGACCTCCTCACCCGATCGACTGGCATCCCTCCCCTCTCCAGCCTCAGCAGATTCCCCAGGCCCTTCTCCCTCTCCTCTGTGAAAGCAACTTGCGCTCCAGGCCCCCCACCCGCCCAAATACTCTGGCACTTCATCCCCCCTGCAAAACGAGCAGCTTCCTCCGCCCAACGGTGGATCTCCAGCCGCCGACCCATCTTCTCTCCCTTACCCAACAACAGACAAAGAAATGCCCAAATCGCGCATGCTCCACTACCACAACGTCATCCAGTTCCACCCACCCATCGCCCAGTGCCTCACAGAGAAGGGGAGCAACAGTTCCTCGATCTTCCCCTCGTCAAGGTCATTCGTGGACCTGAAACAACTAGTCTCGACGATGGTGTATTTTTCTCCAGATGGGATAGGTGCCCAAAGGTATTCTCCGGAGCACAACAAAGGATCAAGACCAAGATGTGGTAGTGCAGTACCACTGTCAACCTACACGATAGGATCTAAGATACCAGCACTCCCTAGTTTCTCTTCCGCCCTCATAAACAAGCCACAACCCACAATCTTTGAAGCAATTGATCCAGAATAATGCTCCGCGAATCGGGATCCGCCGCCTGAGAAGTAATTGCTGGAGGAAACAGGAAAAGGGCCCATACTTGCCCGACCCGAAATCCAAGCTGATGGTCCACACGCCCAACCCAACCGAAATTCTGGCCGATCCGATAAGCCGAACAACCTTTTTGAGTGGCCGCCCGCACGATCCGAATAACCCCATTTCGGATCCGCATCGCCCAGAACCGCCTCAACATACAAGGTGTGTGTTCCAATGCCACCAAACCCCGAACCTATTGCACGGTCTGCAAGGACACCACCCCCCACCTCAATCTTTGCGCAAAAACTTGTACCACATGTATCCCTTACAATTTCCTTTCCCAACTTCGCCAATTCAAATTCTCTAAAAGGAGTCGCATCCCCTTCCATGAAAGGTGCCCCCCATCAAGCCCGACGTATGCTCCCCTGCCCACTGTCATTGGAGCCATTCCGGCAAACTCGGGCAGCATCGCCTCATCCCTCACCTCAAGGATGAACTCGCATATGTGGAACACTGCCTTGAAAATCACCGGCGACGGACATCTGACATCACAACCCTCAGCCACGGCTCATGGCGGCTGTCTACAACGCAACCATCGGAATGAACCGCCCACACAGGCATGATCGGCGCCAACATCAGCCTAACCTCCTCCTCACTATGGCACAAAATAGGTAACCCACAGATGGAAACCAGCCGACCCTGAAGCTGCAAGTCGCACCGACCGTCACGCAGCAGCGAACGCCGTCAGTGTACCCTCCCAGCCAATCACGACTACAGTTCCAGCAAATGCTGCACCTCCTCCTATGACAGACCACGCGCACCGACCACCACTCCCTCCAGTTTCACTATGTTGCCCTCAAATCTGACGCTAATGGCCTGGTCAATGTCCTCCATGACGTCCGGTAGGCAGCTCGCCTCACTCCGGCACACCCCGATTAGTAGCCCACCTTTGCACCCCTCCCACACTCCCCTTTGCTTTGACGATTGCTTCCTCGCAGCCCGCGACGGGCACGCAAAGCTCTGATGCACATTCTTTCTGCAAATGAAGCACCACATGGGGTCCCGGTAAGAAGATTCTCGATGGCCTCCCTCCCCGCAACGCAAACACCTCCCGGAGAAGCCCCTGTCGCTGCCCGAAACGACCCAGACGCCCCTCCGCGCACCACCACATGGCGTGCACGCGCAACGCGAGTCCAACCCCCGGACGAGTCCCGCATCCTGTCAAGAAATCCCTCCTCGAATGTAAATGAATTTGATCGGGGTTTAGAGAAAATACAAAATTGACTCAAAGAATATGACATTAGTATTGGTAAAGTATTTTCTGTTGAAGTGAATCAAAGCAATGATACACCTTTTGAGTATGAGAGTAGTCTACAAAGTTATACTTGAGAGCTCAAGGGGAGAGTATGTCACGACCATGGGTCAGATAGTGAACAGAGGCAACACAATCAAACACTCAAGGTGTAAGGGAGAATATGTCCTCGGAAAATACAATCGAGAAAGGAATCTTTTCTCCTAACACAGAAATGGCATGTGGTTCACCAAGTAACAAGCACACATCACCCCAAAAATAGTGAGGAACACGACTCTAGATCAAAAGGGTCTGGGTCACTTCAAGTAGATGATGTTTGCATCTGACAACATTATTCTACTGGGATGTGCAGGCACATGAGGCCTGGTGTACGATGCCACGAGATCTCATGAATTCGGATAGCTATAATGTGCAATACTCTAAGGCATTGTCAGACCATAAAAACTTAACAACAACAGAAAAATATTCTTTATTTCATTACCCAGCTTTTAGACTTGTTTTTTTACAGAACGACTCAATAAAGTCTAGAGTAGTCATCTACAACAACAAGATAAAAATGGTGTCTCTAGTGATCAGGATTACGACAAGGACCCCAAATATCTAAGCGAATAAGCTCAAATAACTGAGTACTGCTACGATTCTAAGGACCAGGAAAAGAAGAGAGGTGAAACTTCCCAAGCGGGTAAGCCTCGCACTGGAAGGAAGATCACGGGAGATCTATGGGAGGACATGACATAACTTATACAGAGAAAGGTGGTCAAACTGAAGATGCCATAAGTATGGTGAGACTGGTCCAGTGGGAATAATAGAGGCACCAACATGAGGAGGCTAGACCAAAATGTAGAGTCCCCGCTACCCACAGCCACATCCAATCACTCTGCACGTGAGTATGTTCTGAAACACAAGAGAAGAGGGTAAAAAATAGCATGACAATACATATCCTTCATAATCTGACTAATAGAAAGCAAGTTCATATAAAAGTCAGGAGCATATAAAACATTCTACAGGCGCATGGATGCGTCAAATGTACCTCCTCCTATTCTGTGATGGGTAAGTAAACTTCGTTCGTAACGACGACCCATCTACCATGGGGTATATAGATATATAAGAGCGGAATTGTGCTCTCTCCACATGGTGTGAATCACTAGAGTCCATGATCCACTCTATTATATCTGTCATGCTACAACTGGTATAGGCATATGATATACCTAAGGAGCTTGAAGAGGCTCTAGTAGCAGTTGTGATATAAGAGGAACTTGTAGCAGTGCCGGCAACATGAGTCATTATCTCCGTTAGACGGGAGACAATATCATCAAGGCGTGGATCGGCTAGAGGAGCCGAAGTGTCTGGAGGCTCAATCTGCTCTGCCACATGAGCAGATGCGGGGTATCCGTGCTTCTAATAGCATGTGTCCTCAGAGTGACCTGGACGATGATAATAGGTGTAGGGGCCACACTGATGTCCACCTCCTCTACCACAGGGGCCACACCCTCTGAACTGAGTAGAACCTCCTCTACTACGAGATGCAGCCATCATTGAGGTCTGTGTGGTGGAAGTAGGTGGGATAAGAAGCATGTTGATGTGAATGTAAACCTCATCCATGGGAGGTATTGTCGCACCAGTAAGAATCTGTGTACGTGCCGCTTCGTATTATGGATCTACGGCTACTAGGAAAACTCCAACCATCGTAGAGTTCATGCATGCCATCTGTTCCTATGTGGAAATGGTAACAAACATGAAGCTGTGAAGCTTCTCAAATATGACTGAAAGAAAAAGATATAGGGTACGCAGAGGACGACCATTCCGCCTGGTTGTGTATATATCAAACTGGAGCTGAAGAATCTTGGCCTCATTCTTTGCATGGGCATACGTAGCTGCAAGAATATTGGCGGTGGGCTGGTTCACAATATCATTGGCAATCTATGTATTGAGAGTCTCACAGAACCAAATATGCGCATATGTGTCATCTTGCTTCCACGAAGCATTGTCTCCAGCCTTGTCGGGCGGCTCAGACTTTGTCAAAATGTGCTATTTGTTATTGCACTGCATAAGGGTCATAAACTGCATGTACTACAACTCGTAGTTGATCTCATCCATCTTCACGGTAGGAGATGGGACATTAAAGGCACCGGATGAAGAGAAGACATCGCCCTTGTCTTCTGACATGATAAAGAAACTCCAAAATGGAACTCGAGTAGTGAAGTAGACTGATCCACACGATTCTACACGATCATATAGAGGATTGGTTGTATGTGTAGACTCATACAACCATCATCATCAATCCTTGATCCGCACTAGCACTAGAAGACATGTCTTATAGGTCTGAAATCATGTTTTCGGTCAAAATTAGATCGTTTCATACTGCAGTTTTACGATGGAGAGGATGGAAACCGGCCCAAGCGTGGTAGGCAACGCTACGATTACGCTCAAAGACCTGTAAAGGCATGTGGTTGCGTGCAGAGGGGTTCGACGGCAACTGGGGCCACACTGAGGGTCCTGGCGATGCCTGGGGGTGATGCTGAGAGTCCGACATTGCATGAGAGGAGGGGGTACGAAAGTCTACCGTTGTAGCTGGGGTCCACGTGGGGGTGCCGACGTCTGCTAAATGCCATGCAGGAGTTGTGTGCGATGGGTGGCAGTAACGCACGATCCGTGCGAGGGTGGTAGGCGGAGGCTAGGACACCGGTGGGGTACGAGAACTTTGATCTTGGACCGTTGCTCTGAAACCATGTTGGGAGAAAACAATAACTTGCTTATTCATGAGGCCCAAGGGTTCTAATATAAAGGAGATACCCATTGGGAAAATTACATAAAGAGGACAGAGAGAATAGAGAATACATAAAAGAAGCAAAAATAACAAATATTTCAACATGTTACAATTCAAAAATGATGCTCGTGATTGGGAATCGAGGCATCGTTAGGACCCTTTTTCTTATAACTTACCCCAAGTTTTTAAGGTTTGTGTTTTTGGCTTGGATTGAGTTGCGTGTTGGAATGTTTCAATTAGCTTGTTTTGATAAAATTTTATGTTGCTGCTTCTTTGAAGTTCGGATGGTTACTTTCAACTAGCCATCATGTTTCCTTTCAAAATGATGCCCGTAGTTGATAGCACATAAATGACATGCAAGACAAGAACTGAAAAAATAAAGAAAGATCTAGGATTTTCTAAGAATAATATCATTGAATGAAGTCCTTCACATTCGTAATCAAAATTTTGATATAGAAAAGACCCACGTAGAGGACACTAATAATTTCATACTCTGCCGATTTCTTTTCAAGCATATATTAGAATACTACGAGAATAGGACATCAATCTGGCTCCAATAGTTTATAGTAAACAATTTAAATTCAGTTATTGACAAGAATTAGTATTGTCAACTATGCAACATGTATGAAGTTATTGTTAAAGACATAGTTGACATTGCTAGGGAAGATAGTCTTACCTGGCAACTTAAATAATCATGGCAGGCAAGAAAAGCAACATTGGTTGATGGCAAGCGTGGAGGAGTAACTATTGAAATCTTTGTAACAACCCCCAAGGACCCTTCACTTCCTATAAAATTGCACTATTGGTCTTCATCATCACCATTTCAGAATATGGCTATTGTGGATATTAGAGATTTATGTAATGAGCATCAGAAGTGAAGGCAACCTATAAACAAATGTTTTAAGTCATATCCTGTGTTGTCTTTTCGCAAGTTACCAAGCATATCAACTATGCTACCATCTGCAAGGACCACTTCTAATCCTGAAAAAAAATGCAAGCTATTAGTTGATAATCTCAATGAACGCTGCAGCCTGCAGTTAAAAAGGAATAAATGTAATGTTAACAAGCAAATATATCTGCGCTCTGCTGTGATAGTAATTATTTAGAAAATTTTATTAATAGTGATATTTCAAAAATACAAATAAAGTAATATTATTTCTAAGTTATTTTTGGAATAAAGATCGTGAATTTCATATTCTTAACTTTTTAGACTCTTCAAAGCTTACAATTTATGTTAAAGGTTTTATTCCTTTTTACCACAAACAAACTTTCTATTTAAATAGATGCCCTAGGGATACGTTAGAAGCCTGGAGGTAGCGCGGAGGCATGATTAGGGTGCCTGGAGTGATGGGCGACCACCCAGGAGGCCCTGGCGGCGCGCGAGAGAAGCAGGGTGAGGCCCTGGTGACGCCTGGAGAAGCAGGGCGAGGCCCAGGCAGCACGCGGAGGAGCAGGGAGCTAGGGCTCGCCGGGGCGGCGTTAGGAGGGGCCCCCTAGCGGCGTGTGGGGCGCCTGGTGGTGCGAGGTCACACGCTCGATGACCTAGTGGGCCTCCTGCGCGCTGGAGGAGCACGCCTGAGATGGGCTGAAGCTCGCAGGTAGTGCATAAGGAGGTCGCGAACAGGGAGGAGGCAGTGCTTGAAGAAGAGGTTGTGCGTGGAGAGGAGGAGGCTTGTTGGTGGGGAAGGGTTTTAGGTCAGAACACCGATCGAGGACCGCTGCTCTGATACCATGTAAAGAATAATTGAAATAACTTGTCTTATTCTAGAGGTCTAGGGGTCCTTATATAGGACGAAACCCTAGAGAGCACAAATAAGGAGAAAATACATAAGTGCCCCTAACGGGGTTACAATAAAATAATAATTAAGACCTATAGGGTACATTACTAACATGTGAGATGAGTGAGATGATGGTCTTAAGCGATTGGAGGAGTGGAGAAGGTGAAAGACCTTGTGGGTTCTTCTCCATGAACGGAGAATAAGGGGGTGAGGTGAATAAGTTCTGGAAAAAAGGCAAGTGGCAAGTGAAAGCTCCCACGTGCATCACAGATACACAGTAGAGGTGAAGGGTCGGTTGAATAAGGAGAGAACCTATCTATAATTTGAGAAAAATCAAAAGAAACTCCACAAGAAATAAACCTACTTGATCTTACCTTGAAGCTAACTCGCAGGGGTGGAGGAATTAGCCTGAGTTTGAAGGTTGATCCAACCTTGATGTCTTCGCTTGACTCGCACGGCAGGAGCGAGAAGCTCGAACGGCCTTGGATAGTTCGTGACGTGACGGATCCGGCCATGGATCGCCACTTGAAGCATTCGATCGTCGTGGCCTTCCAATCAATCCCTTATCCTATCACGATAGGGATCCGGAGGCTAGGAGAATCTTCCCATAACGGTGGACAACCGCCACATGCGGCGGCTATGGAATATATGAAGGGGAGAAAGGCGAAGGTTAGGTGGTTGATGGGCAGTTTCCACCATCTATTAGTTGACGAAGAACGATCGGTGATGGAGATAGGAGGTCAGGTGTGAGTTACTGAAGTTAGGCCTGCGTCAAGAGGTGTAGATCATGGAGGAGGTTGATGATGTCGTGAAAATGAGATGAAGTTGGGCGGTTTGAGAAGTTGCAGGCACTCCTTGGGAGCAGTTGGAGGAAGACGACATTGGTCGACCGCTGGATCAAATGATCCAACGGCTCGGGGATGAGCGCCAAGGGGCGACCCTGATGAGATCATAAGATGTCATCATGTGGCTAAGAATGAAGCAGGTGTCGATGAACCCAGCTCATCTGATCAACTGATCAAACATCCCACAAGAGAGGCGGGTAGCAAGCCAAGGCCGGGCCATGTGGGCGAAGGAGAAGGTGCCACGTGGCCCAATAGGATAAATCAAAAGTTAAAAATACAATAAAAATTGAATAAGAAATAGTTAGGACGAAAATTAGAGAAAGTGTTCAACATGAAAGTTGTAGATCTCTACTTCCATATAGAACTCAAAGAGAAACAAAATCATCTATATAATAAAATATTTTTACAAGTAATTTAATGTATTAATTTACTTATTTTCAATTTTTTTCTTATTTTGTGGTTTTTTATTTTATAGATAATGTTAGAATAATTATATAGAATATTATTCTAATTTTTATTGGATTTTTAATAAATAATAAACACATAAAATAATAGCACAATAATAGGTGTATTAATATACAATAATTATATGTAATTATTTACAACACTATTAATTAATTAGTGAGACTTGTCAATGATTTTTATTATTTTTCTTAAGCAAGAGAGATAATAAATAAGAATAGTGTAGATTAATATGGGATTCATCAGTGACCTTCAGGAGGACTACATGTTGCAGCCACCTGAGTTCGCTGTTGACGGAGGTGTAGAAGGTTTGCAGGCTTCAAAAGGTGATCTATGTCCTTATGCAGAGTCCAAGAGCAGGGCATCATATTTAATAGAGCAACATGGGTTCCTGAGATCGAATGTTGATCATTCACTATTTGTCCGAAGGACTCAGAGAGTTACATTTGCCATACTTGTGTATGCTCATGATATCATTATTACATGGGATGATGAGCATGGCATCCAGGATACTAAGGATTTCCTAGGTCAGGAGTTTGTGACCAAGAACCTTGGTAGTCTAAGATATTTCCTTGTATTGTAATTTGCAAGGAACCAACAAGGTCTTGTGGTGACCCATACGAAGTACGTTACAGATTAGGGACGCAAACGGATGTGGTTATATTCGTATTCATTCGTATTCGTATTTGTTTTTCTAAAACAGGCGAATACGGATATGAATAAGAATCTTGGAAACGATTTTTTTACGGATACGAATACGAATCCTTACTTAGAGAATACGAATACGAATACGAATACGAAAAAAATAACGAATATGATTACGAATACGAATATTCGTTACTTAATGGTAATTTTTATTTAACATATTTAACTAATACCTAGGGTTTCTTTCCCAATTTTTTTCAACAACCCACAGATCCCACCCCCCACGCGGCCACGCCCGACCTTCTCTCCTCTCCCAGTCCAGATCCCGTGCGCCGCCTTTCGGCCACCTCCGCCTCCAGCCCGGCTACCGCCCCCTTGCCGGCCACCTCCGCCCCTCCTTCCGCCCCCTGCCGCCCCCCTGCCGCACCCTTGCCGCCCCCTCCGCCCCGCCTTCCGCCGCAGCCCCTTGCCGCACCCTTGCCTCCTCCCTCCGCCCCGCCTTCCGTCGTAGGCCCGCAGCCCCTTCCGCCCCACAGGCTCGCAACCCCTTCCTCCCCCTCCCCCCTGCGCCCCCCCCCATCCGCCCCGCAGGCTCGCAGCCCCTTCCGCCCCCTTCCAGCTGCCCTCCGCCCCCCCTTTCGTTGCAGGCCCGCAGCCCCTTCCACCCCCCTCCGCCCCCTTTCCACCCAGCCCGGAGCCGCCCCTGCTGTGCCGCCCCTTCCGGCTGTCGTCCGTTCCACCTCGATGGTTCCGTCCCCTTGCGTTGCGCCACTGCCACCCTCCGCCTCCATTTGCAACCGATCTGGTAAAATTCATTTGCTTGTAATGTTTTTTTGTGTATGGATTGTTTTGTTAGAAAGAATTAGATTATGTTTGATCTTATTAGAAGATGTGTATTGAATGCAGAAGTGATGCGGAAGTGATTGCCAAATAATCAGGTACGCTTTTATATATAATTTTTTATTGCAATATTCGTTTGATATTCGTATTCGTTCGTAAAAGATTCGTATTCGTATTTTAAGGATGTGGATCTTGATTTTTTACATTCGTATAACATTCGTATTCGTATTCGTATTCGTAATATAAAATGAATATGGTTATGGTATGACCTGAATTCGCATTCGTATTCATTCGTTTGCATCCCTATTACAGATCATCTCTTTGAGACAAGCATGGTATATCACAGACTTGCCACTACTCCCACAGACCCGAGCATGAAGATGTATGATGATGACACTAAGGAGGTAGACACTAGGAGGTACAGGGAGCTCGTTGGAAAGCTCCTATACATGACCATCACCATGCTATATATATTTTTTGTAGATAACAAAGTGAGTCAGTTCATGGAATAACCTAGACGGGTACATATGGATGCAATCCATATGATTTTGAAGACCTCACTAGGTATTGGTCTTTTATTTAGCAGAGGTACATCCTTTGCCGTTACAGCTTGCGCAGATGTAGATTATGCATGGTGTCCCAAGGATAGAAAGTCCACCTCTGTCTTAGTAGTGTTTATAGGGAGTTCCTTGGTGTCATAGAAGAGAAAGAAGCAGACGGTGGTCGCCATATCTATTGCAATATCAAAGTACATAACCATGTTACAGGGGAGTACAGAGATGATGTGGATCGGATCTGTTCTTACTGACCTAGTAGTTAAGGTCCATCTTCCTGTACACCTCCAAAGAGACAACCAATCCGCTCTCTTCATTGCCAACAACCTAGCCTTCCATGAGACGACCAAGCAAATTGAGGTAGATTGTCACTACACTCGAGACATGATTTATATGGACATCATCTCTACTACTCATGTTAGTTCAGGAGACAAATAGCAGACGTGCTCACCAAGGCCCTATCTAGAGGGCATTTCCAGAGATTGTCCAATCTGAGCATGATTGATATCTATGCCCCATCTTGAAGGGGAATGTTGAGATATTTGTTATTTGTACTTCTTTTATGTATTCTATATTCTTTCTATCCTTTTTAAGTGATTTTCCCAATGGGTCTCTCCTCTATATAAGAGAACCCTAGGGCCTTATGAATATGCAAGTTATTGTTTTCTCCCAACATATCCTCATCCTCTTTTGTGTTTTCTCTCTTCAATCGAGAAATGTTTTCATGAATCCATGTTTTAAATAGGTGTTGTCTTGTACAGTTGTACTTTGCTTTCCACAACTTGCAAATGCTCAAAAAAGAGCAATTACAAACCCCAAAATGGGATGTGTCAGAGTATGTCACATGTATATATGGGTCATTGAATCCTTCCTAAGACCAATTACCATATCCACAAGTTGAGTCAACATCTATTGTGAATGGAACTTGGTCTTACGGGTGGGACTACATAAGAAGACCCACACCCATTGGAACAAGTTGAGAGAGCAATAAAAAATACATGGCCCTTAATAGGTCTTTTCTTGTGTTTTCGTCCCGTTCCTTACGGAGTAGGGTTCCACGTAAAATTTTAATGTTCTTTCCTTGTTTTCAATTTTTTAATCTTTGATACACTTCCGCACTATCGTTTTCTATATGGTATCAAAGTGGGTACGATTATGAGCGTTCTTAAAGCATTCTTGATAAAGATTCAGTTTGATTATCAGAACGAGTTTGATTTTTGAGGATTTATTTTAAGTTCGTGATTTGTTCGAGATTTGATTCTTGGTTATTCTTAGAAATTATTCTTGGTTGTTCTTTTTTTCAAAAAAGGAATGGGTGGCATCCCAAAATAGAGACCCACCTCAAAAGAGTATATTAATAAGATTAAAAGTTACAACGTATTACATTCTCCAAGATATACAAATTGCCTTATAGTATCCAATTACATTCTCAAAATAAGAAGTATGCTCCCAAAAAACAACCTCATTCTGAGCGCATCATATCGCCCACACCATTACAAAAGGATATGTGTTGCCCTTACGACCATAGTCACACGCCGTCTGAGTATCTCCCCCAAAACGATGAAAATCACGTCCAACAAGCCACGAAACACCGGCCTTGTTCACACCTGGACTGAAGGACATGTGAAAAACATGTGTTCCAAGTCTTCCGCCACAGAGCCGCATCTTTCACAGGTATCATCTTCCATCCCAAGCAACCATCTTCTGCGCTCCTTTGTGAGAATCTTACCAAGCCTGAATAACTACAGAAAAACCTTGATGCGGTTTGGCACCATGCTCCTCCAAATGAACATCGTACCCATGGCCACCTCTTCCTCCACCACCTCTCTCACCTCTACGAAAAATTGATATGCCTTCTTCACTGAAAACTTCCCATCTCCCCACTCATAATAATCCATTCCTACCATCGGTCCCTGAAACTTAACCAAATCTACCTGCAACACCATGAAAGCCTCTACTCTTTGATCCGAAAATTCGAAGGAAAACACAGGAGACCATGACCCTTGATCCCACACTTGCCTCACTACCTCCTCCCTATTAGAAGCCAACTTCATTAGGCGTGGGTAGTTCTCGCCCATCACGCCCCCACCCCCACCCGACCAGTCATCAAACCAAAAGCAAAATCCAACGTCATCCCCCAAGCACATGTGACAACTTGTCCATCAATTCCAGAATCACCTCGACAATCCCCTTTCGCAAAGATGATGGCATAGGACTCGGGACGGCCTCTAGCGACAACGGATCCCCTATATCTCGTTTGTTCTTGAAAATCAATTACTGAAGTTTATTCATGTTCATCCATTGTTTGAAGATCTCTTCATGTCCAAAATTGCTCAAGTTCAAGCAAATTCCAGGGTTTTTCGAAACCCTAATTATGCACCGATGCCAACAACATCAGAGTGGGGTTTCTATTGATACCCTAATTCAGCACGACGGCAAGGGGTTGTTCAGTTCGTAAAATCCCAAGTCAGGACCTTACAACAACATCCATGCCTCCAGATCCGCAAACCAAACCTAGATCCTAGAACCCTATATTGCACGAAGAAGAAGATGGGTTTCTCAAACATGCGTAAGCACACACCCACGCGATACTTCTAGGAGCATGATGTTAGAGATACACACCTCCATGTGCAACCATCTCCATGGTCCCGTATGTTGAAGAAGAAGAAGAAGAGCAGGAAGGAGGGCTTCTCGTCACCCCCCAGGTAGCATCCAAGTCCAAGAAAGCTCCCAGGTGACGATAAGGCATGTGTGATTCCTCCTATGTCCCTTCGCCTGAGCAGGCACTCCAAGCAGCCTCGCCACAAGGCCCTTCCTCTACACCAATAGACTCGACCAGAGTCGCACCATCCTCCTGGGTAGACAAGCAAGATGGGTTCTTCCCACATGGGGAACACTAGATTCAAAGAAGAGGACCTCTACCGAACATCAGCCTCGGAGGACAACAACACCTCCGCCTGTGCCAAAGGCGCATCCCCCTCGCAACACACTTCCAACAGTGCCAATCTCCTTGCGGCGTAGATCCAACAACGCCATCGACGAGTCCTCTCGTAGATCCCCTTGTTGGTGGTGATCGTTTGCTCGTTCCCTTCTCCATGCCCGAGCCTCCAGCGACGACGGCTCCTTTAGCAGCCAAAGCTCCATCAATGCCATCTTCAAGCGCGCTCTCTACAGCCACCGGGCATCAAAACCCGTGTTAACGGTTGCCTCGTTGTACGTAATCGTCAAGCGGCCCCCACCTCCAGGACGGTGGCGATGGTCGTGATTCCACGCTTCTCCAAGCCCTATCTCGATCCAAGCGACAACTTCCCAAGCGACGGTATAGCTCCGCCCTCATCCAACCGAAGAAGGTGGCATCACGACATCTTCCAGCAAGAGGCAACGTACGGTCTTTTTCTCCATATCTAGGCAGTGGTGTCCCCCCCCCTTTTAGGGGTTGCTTCTTATAAGGGGTTCCCCGATGGGAACCCTAAATATGGGTGGCCCTTTGGGCCGTGTTCAAGAGAAATAAAAAAAAGGGCCTTCTGCTACAGTTCGGCCCAAGTGGGCCAAGAAAAAACTTAGAAGGGCTCAATGAAAAAAATGAGGGGGGTCTGTTTGCATAAAAAGATGGTGGTGGTTTGAAAAAAGACATGTATAAAAGAAAAGCCGTACAGGGAAAATTTTGCAAAAAAAGGAAAAGCCGAGAAAAAAATGAATGGCTTATTTGGAAAAAAGGAGAGATAACTTTTAAAAGAAAATAGCTAAAAAAAGAAAGAAAGAAAAGCCGAAAAAAGGAACAACTCATAAAAATTGAGAATGGCTTATGTGATACATTTGTTTCCCCATTTCCTTATCTTCTCCAAACTTTGTCAATGTCATTGTGTTACGACAAGTATGTGAGAAAGGGAGAGTATTGTGTAGAACTACAAGCCAGATTTTCATATTCTCCAGATTCCATGCCAACTAGATTTTCAGATTCTATAGACATTCGGATCCACATTCAACGTTCAGATTGGTTAAGTCTTCAGTTCGATTCGCACAAGTTTGCTATCATCATTTGTGTGGTCCCCATCTTTGTTTTTTATCTCAGAGTTGTCAGGTGATCCATAGGGACTCTAGAGTAGAGATCACATTCTCTATGTCGTTGTGGGCTAGGGTTTTCATGGAGATCCCATTGTTTGAGCCAGTATGGAAAATAGCTAATTCTCCGACGAGGAGACTTTCAGACATCATTCTCCAGTAACAGTAGACTCTGATGAGGATGTCTCCACGGCTTTTCAGTTTGGACCTTTAGAGATGGGGCAGTTGTCCACATGATTCGGTCTTCTACATGTGGCGGGCTAGAGTACTCCGATGAGGAGACTCATTCAGTTTCAGTGACTCTGACAGGCATAGTACAGACCACTCATTCTCCGACGAGGAGACTCAATTCAACTCACACTCCAGCCTGTTTGTTCCTCCTCACATGCATGGTATGAGAAGCAACGCCCTCGACAACAAACGACAGTTGTGTTTGCGTTGAGTCGATATTGTCCATAGTGTCTTGTCTTGTGAGTTTGAGTGATTTCTTTCTATGTATCCGAGCTGAGCATTGCATGCTCCAGCTTTAGGGGGGAGTGTTGGGGTATGCGCATCACATATGGTAGATGGGTAATTGGATCCCTCCAGGGTCCAATTACGACATCCAATGTTTAGTCTCACATCTACCGTTGTGGGATGTGGAGACTCAGTGGGGGCTGTATAAGAAGCCCCACATATACTGTAACAGAAGAGAGAAAGTGCAGTGAACTCATCATCTCTTTAATGCGTTCTCCCGTGGTTTCATCCCGCTCCTTAGGGAGTAGGGTTCCACGTAAAATCCCGTTGTTCTTTCTTGTTATTATCCTTTTCTCTGACTAAGCTTCTGCATTCTTTATTTTCTAACAATTATTAAGACAGATATTGGTTCCTCATCTTCATTTTTCTTCTTCCAACTTGGTCGATGTCTTACTTTCCCTACATGTATGGGAGAAAGGGGAGTATTATGTAGAGTTCTACATGGCAAATTCAAACTCTTTAGTTCATATACAAATGTCCATATTTCAGACTCTACCAGTTTGATGCACACGTGTGTGTGATCGTTATTTGGAATGTCCACATCTATGATTTGTACTTAGGGTTTTCCTGTGATCTATAGGGACTCCAAAGAAAAGATCCCATTCTTTGAGCCAATATGGGCTTAGGATTTTCATGTGGATTAATAGGGACTCCAGAGTAGAGATCTCATTCTTTAAACCAATATGGGAGGGACCCAATTCCCCGATGAGGAGACTTTTAGACTCCATTCTCCATTATTCGTGAACTCCACACGAGATCCTTCTGAGGTTCCTATTCGAGAGAACAACTTCGAGGTCCCTATAAGATAACCTTTCTTCAGAGATATATGTATGGATAATTAATGATGTTATTTATTTGTCCCTTTAGAGAGATGGAGCAGTTGCAGGACAGAGTTCTCCATGTGGATATTTATTCTAGTCTCAGTGACTGACAAACGTAGTACAGAGCAAGCATTCTCCGATGAGGAAACTCAGTTCAATTCACATTCTAGCCCTTCAATTCTTCCTCACCAGTACAACATGAGAAGCAATGTCCTCAACAAGCAGCTAATAGAGTATGTGTTGAGTTGACATTGTCTGTAGTATCTTGTATTATGTGTGGTTGAAAGATTTCCTTCTATTTGTCCAAGCTAAGCATTGCATGCTCCAGCTTGAGGGGACGTGTTAGAGTATGTGTCGCATATATAGATGGGTAATTGAATCTCTCCAGAGTCCAACTACCACATCCACAGGTGTAGTCCCACATCTATTGTGAGTAGGACTTGGTCTTACCGTTAGGGCTATATAAGAAGACCCACACCACCTATATCATATGATAGAGAGAATTCAATATACATATACGACCTTTGAGAGGCCTTCTCTCGTGGTTTCATCCTTCTCCTCACGAAATAGGGTTCTACGTAAAATCATGGTGTTCTTCCATGTTTATATTTCTTAATCTCGAATACACTTCTCCACTATTGTTTTCTACAGGTTTGGACTAGGAACATAAGGGAGAGGGAGAGAGATCTTGGAGGTTCAAGCCTTGGTTAGTGTTTGAGGGTCAATATTATAAAATTGAGGATGAAGAAGCTGGGTGGAATGTCAAGCAACATAATTTAAGGCATATTGAAGGCCCTCTAGTCACTTTTCCACATGTTTCTGTTGGGAAAAATGAGAAACTTGTTTTATTCCTTGAGCCCTAAGCTCTCTTATATAGGGAGAGACCTATGACAAATTACATAAAGTAGACATAGGGAAAAGGAAATAGATAAAAAGATACATAAACATGAAATATATTCTACACTCCCCCTCAAGATAGAGCATAGGTATCTATCATGCTCAACTTGGATGAACACTTCTGGAAGGACCCTCTAAGTAAGGCTTTGGTGAAAACGTATGTCGTCACGTCCCCTGAGCTGACAGGGGACTTAGAAATGAAGCCCTTCTGGATCATGTCACGTATATAATGGCAATCGACCTCAATGTGCTTTGTCCTCTCGTGAAATGTAGGATTATTAGCAATGAATAAGGCAACCTGATTATCGTATTCCAGCGATATGGGAAGAGGAACATCTATATGTAGATCTTTTAGGACTACTCGAACCCACATCACTTCTGTACATGCTTGTGCCATAGCTCTATATTCAGATTCAGCACTAGATCTAGCAACAACAGTCTGCTTCTTACTTTTCCACGAGACAAGTGAATGTCCAACAAATATAGCAAATCCTGATGTGGACTTCCTGTCTTTGGGGCACCCTGCACAGTCTGCGTCTGCGCAAGCTGAGATATTAATAGTGCCACCCTTTTTAAATAATAGCCATGTACTTGGAGATGATTTAAGATACCTTAAGATCATCTGTATAGCATCTATATGTACCTGACGAGATTGTTCCATGAACTGGCTCACCCAGCTGACTGCAAATGAAATATCGGGTCTGGTAATGGTAACATAAAAAAGCCTTCCACACCACTTCCCTATATCTTCTCTTGTCAACCTCAACAGTATCATCATCATACAGCCTCATGCTTGGATCCATGGGTGTAGTAGCAGGTTGACATCGAAGCATATTCGTGTCACTTACTAAGTCAGTGACATAATTTCTCTGAGTCATCACAAGCCCTTGTTGATTTCTGGCAAACTCTAATCCCAGGAAGTATCAAAGAGCTCCAAGATCCTTTATAACAAATTCACGACCCAAAAATTATTTTGCCCTCTTTATTCCCTGCATATCATTTCTTGTAACAAGTATATCATCAACATACACCATAATAGCAATCATACCTCTGGAGGTTCTCTGTACAAAAAGAGAGTGATCTGCATTCGACCATTTGAACCCCTGCTTTACAAACAAATCTGAGAGCTTCTGGAACCAAGCTCTCAGGCTCTGCTTAAGGCCATAGATTGCCTTATGAAGTCTACACACCTGTGAACCCTCCCCCTCAGCAGTAAACCCCCGCGGCTATTGCATGTAGACATATTACTGAAGATCACCATACAAAAAGGCATTCTTGACATCCAACTAAAACAAGGGTCAATCTCGAACCACGACAACAGATAAAAGAATCTGTAAGGTAGAATGACGAGCAACTGGAGAGAATGTGTCAAGATAATCCACCCCATATGTCTGAGTAAACCCACGGGCAACCAGTCGAGCCATGTACCTATCAATGTTACCATCTGCATTTTGCTTCACTGTAAATACCTATTTGTAACTTACTACAGATGCCCTGTGGGTGCTGGGACAAAGCTCCAAGTATCTTTGGACTGAAGGGCAACCATTTCTTCTTCCATAGCTAATCGTCATCGAATATCATTCAAAGCCTCCTGATTATTCCATGGAATGTCCACGGTAGATAATACAAATGCAAATTTCTTTATTTCCCCAGTCAAGCGATCAAAGGAGACCATGGATGCTAAAGGATATGATGCAAAGCTACGCTTTTGCTTCCGAAGCGCAATAGGTAAGTCTAGATTAGCAACCTCCACGTATGTCCCTTATAAAGAACCCTGCTCAGAGAGACCATCAGACCCACCATTAGAAACTATATATTCAGAACATACCTCATGCGTGTAGATGATGAACGGTGGCCATGAGCAGGAGCAACTCGGCGGCTATAATGATGCGGCAATGGTGGAACTTGGACCATAGGAGGTGGTGGTGGTGATGGTGACGGTGGTGATGGTGGTGAAGGAGGTGATGATCATGGAGGTGAAGGAGGTGATAATGGTGGCGGCGGCATGTATATTTCATCATTAGAGTTTGATGAAGTCAACCGATCACCTGTATGAGAAAAGTACATCACGGACTCGAAAAAGATGACATCGACACTAACATAATACTTCTTGTGCATTGGATCATAACATCTATACCCTTTCTGTGTCCTGAAAGTACCCGACAAAGACACACTTGACTGCTCTAGGAGAGAGCTTGTCAATACCTAGAGACAACTGGTGGACAAAGGCGATCGAGCCAAACACACGAGGAGTAAGTGAGAACAATTCCTTCTCAGGGAAAGCAAGAGAGAAGGGAATTTTCTCACCCAAGACTGACGGGGGCATGCGATCAATCGGATAGCATGCCGTAAGAATAACATCACCCCAAAAGAATTCAGAGCATGACTCTGAATGAGAAGAGTTCTTGTAACAACAAGCAAATGACGATGCTTCCTCCATGCAACATCATTTTGCTTGGAAGCATAGGCACATGATGTTTGATGAATAATATCCCGGGTTGAAAATAATTGGAAAGAGTATGAGGACAGAAATCCAAAGCATTATCAGTTCTCACAAATTTCACAGAAGAGGAAAACACATTATGCACTTCATTGAGAAAATTCTTGATAATATCTCCAGCTTCAGATGTATTCTTTAATAAAGACACAGGACAGATGAGAGAAATCATCAACAGAAACAAGATAAAACATATATCCTTGATGATCAGGAACACGACTGGGACCTCAAATATCTATATGAAATAACTTGAAAATATAGCTACTGCCCGACTCTGACGACTAGGGAAGGCAGACCGATGATGCTTTCCCAACTGACATGCCTCACATTGAAAGGATGAGTGAGGAGAGATCTGAGGTAGAACACGGCACATTTTCTGAAGCGGGAGATGACCATAGCGCAGGTGCCACGTAAAGGGTGAGACGGGTCCAACAAAATGAGAGTAAATGCCAGCACAAGGAGTTCAAACTAAGCAGTAGAGACCGCCCTGCTCACAGGCACACCCAATCACCTTGCCTGTAAGTATGTCCTGAAATACAAGAGAAGATGCGTCAAAAATAGCTCTGCAATGTAGATCCTTCGTACTCTGACTAATAGATAACAAATTCATAGAGAAGTCAGGTACGTGCGACACATTCTGTAAACGCATAGAGGGTGTCAAGCTAATCTCCCCCTGTCCAGTGATCGGGAAATGAGTCACACTTGCTATAACCACAATTCGTCCTGGAGGAACTTGTTTGTATGTTGAAAGTTGTCCTCTGTCTCCACACAAGTGATGTGTAACACCAGAGTCCATAATCCATTCTATAACACCATATCCACTACACCTAGTTAGTGCATAGGTACTACCTGAGGTACTGGAGGAAGCTGAAGCAGCTACATCTGAAGGACTCCCTGAGGTCGACAAAGAAGTAATGTGTAACTTCTGGATCCGCACAAAACTGAACTGACCCGATTAGGGTCTGTATAATTCAATATAGTTACTAATCAACGTTAAATGACCTAAATTGATCTATTGATTGCAAATCAAAAGTCATTCGGTCACAATCGATCAAAAGTCGATCGCATCGTAATGCGTGTCGAAGAAAAGCCGTGACGTAAATTCGAAAACCACAATAAACTAGACCACCCAAAAATCCGATTTGATAAAATAAGATTAACGAAATCGATCGTTCGTAAATCGTAGGTCGTTTGACATTTTTAAATCACAAAATTTAACCCCAAACCAAAAAAACGTATCTCGAAAACTTAGGTGTTTATACCCGATCAAAAGTATATCAATATTATACTCACCTTGATCGTCGTTCAAAGATGATCAAAACAAGATATTGTGTGTCGATATCGGAGGCTCAGGGTGTGATTACGGTCAATTTTTATGTATGCCAAATAAAAAGATTTTTATTTTTTAAAAATATAAAACAACAAAATTTAATTTAAAACAGACTCTTTAGCAGACAGTCTGTTCGATTGTAGTTTTAAAAAAATGGAAAAAAAATATAAATATATAATCCTAAAAAATGTTATACATATATTATGACATCAACCGCTAATGTCAGTGACGAACCACCAATTCGGCCCTCTAATAATGTGGAATTAAGATTCAATGGTCATTGCAGTCGGGCCGAACTGGGTTCATCAAAAACCATCTAAGTTGGATAAGTCAAGAAAATCAGATGGTCCTATTTTTATTTTACTTGGCAAGAAACCAAGGTCGAACTCAGGGACACGAGCCTCTCTCGTGATTATTCAGATTTTTATCTATTTATTAAGTGTTGAGTTAAAGATCAAAACGTCAAGCAATGCTAAAGGACGAAAACAAGACAATGCAACAAACAAATATAAAACATATTTTTTATTTTATTTTAATCATGCAAACAAATGTGATGAAATGCAATGCAAACAAGCCCTGAATCAGAAGTATTTGAGCCACAAAAAGACGAGTCAAATCAGTGTCAAATAACGAAGCACTATACATTCAAGTAGCAATTAGGCATGAGCGAAATGGAAATCCGGACACTTAGACAATAAAATAATGCATTACCGTTCATAGTGGCAAATCTAAAATAAAGCATGCCATAAGGAAGACAACGAGAAGAGCTTCAAAATGTCACTGAAATCAATTGAAACGGAATTACGAAGCTCAAGATACGTATAAAAGAAGACAAGGGCATAATTGAAAGAAAACATGAAAGATAATTAAAAACAGGTCCCTGGGAGGGACTAAAATGTAAATATGAAAAAGTTCGGGACCTTCCCTGTAAATGACCCACACGCATAGGGGTATATTTGCAATTATGAAATCCCGTGAGGGTATCAATGCAAAATACCCACTGCACACGTGGTTTGCACGTGATGTCAGGACCTGTCTACAAAATGGAGAAGTCGGCGGGACCTCCTTGCAATTTACCCAGATGGCACGTGCTGTGCACGTGCTCTCTAGGCTCGAGACGGCTCGGAGGTTCGGAAAAGGCTCGGGATTGCTTCGGATAGGCTCGGTACTGATTCAGGCTCGATGCAGGTTCGGATCGACTCGAAGCTCTGGGAAGGCTCGGCGGAGGTTCGGGGCTCCGAGCCCAAAGGTTCGGACTCTTAGGCTCGGAGTAACATCTGATGCTGACGCGTGGACGCCTGTGCACCATTGGATCGTTAGGATGCAACGGTAACTGGAAGATCCGTTGGTTGGTGACGTGGCTGCTCCTACACCGTTGGATGATCGCCTGAGAGGGACATCCAACGGCAACTGTTTCTTCTTCCTCCTCCGCTAAGTGGCGGTGGGTTCTGGCCTCTTGCGAACGGCTCCGAGCTCCACCTCCCTTTCCCGTCCACGCCACTTCTCCCTGGAGCTCCTTTGAAGATGGGCGATGTAGCTAAAGCTCGTGGGAATCCGTAGCGAGATCCAGAGATGGTCAAACATGTCTGATCGGATGAGACTAAGCTGCTTAAAATATCGCCGGCGAGACCTCCGACCATTGAGAATGCGAGTACCTGTAGGGTTAAGTGCCTAGCCGAAGCATACCGTGCAAGGTGTTTGTGCGAGGTGAGGTGAAGTGAGAGCTTCGTGAATGGAGAAGGCGGTAGCTCGGTTGCTCCTCCACTGTGGACGGCGGAGGAGATGGGTCGTTAGTGATCTGAGGTATGGAGGGTAGGAAACATGATCGAAAGATAGCGCGTGAACGATGATCAATGGAGTAGGGGGTTGAATGTAGTGGCCTAATTAATTAAGCAAAATAAAGAAAAAAATTGCAAAGACGATCGTAAAAAGCTATCCTGAAGGACAAGGCGGAGCGGGGCCTGGGCTCGAGGTCCAATGAACCTCTGGCATTCGCTGAACTCCCCCGGCTACGGGGAGCAGCTTGGCGGAGGCAGAGCCGCCGCGGGCCTGGCCTACCATGGCCAGGGGTCGACACCGGAGGGAGCCGCCGTCTTCACGCTCCTCGCCGCCCCCTCGCTGTAATCGGGGGGCGGAAGCTTGCTGGGAGGTCCCTCGCATAAAGGTGGACACCGTCAGCAGGCGGAGGAGATGGTCTATTTAAGGAGCGGAAGTTGGTAGTCCGGGTCGAGGGCGACGTGGTTTGTGCAGTGATTTGGCGTGAGTGGAGAGGGATTCGTGGGACGAGTGGGTGGTAGCGAGGATGATGGTTGATCGAGGTTCATCGTCGGACGGTTAGAGCTCGGTGATGGGAGACGTGGCCTCGGGGATAAATGGAAGGGCAAGTGGTTGTGCGAGGTGGAGATCGTGGGAAAGAGGGCTGACTGGAGGTAGACGAAGGTGTCTAAGCCGTTGGATCATGCGATCCAACGGCCGAGAGCAAGGCGCTAAGAGCGGCTACGATTAGGTCTCGACCAACACAATCGAAGGGTGGCGGAGTGCGCCACGTGTCGTGTTTCGAATAAAGCGCTAACGGAGGGCCCGGAACACAGATGGCGAGAGATCGGAGGGTTGAGATCGCAGCAGGAGTATGCGGTAGAGATCTGAGCTCCAGACGATGATCGAATGATGCACAAAGTGACACGTGGCGGATTATGGCTGAAGTGCTAGTGGGCGGTGAAGATGCGATCCAGGGATTGATCAGACGGTGGTGGATTAAGAGCGTACGTGGAGATCCTCTGGCTGTTGGATCAAGAAGGGATCCAACGACTGGAGGTGGGAGCGGATGATGCAAGGACGCCGGGCCACGTGGCTCAAACCAGAAAGGGTCACGTGGCCCAATCAGATTATTAGGACTTAGAAATTGCAATATGGAGGCATTTGTATTATAATATTTGTTAAGGCAAGAGATGCGCAAATGTAAGTAGAGGAGATATATTTGGCATGTAACATCTGGCAGGGTAAATTGTGAAATCTATATAGGTATGCATATGTATATGTATGTAAGAAATTGATAAGGGAAGATGAAATCATACTCTAATATAACTTAGGTCAGCAGTGGCTCAGTTTGTTGTTATATATACCTATAAAATTTAACATTTGAATTACTTAGAACTGTGTATACGGAGAGATTGGAATTTAGGAATCATTCAAGGTGATATTGCACTCCTTGCTTCTCGCTGGAGATTGATGAAAATGGTAAGGTTGATCTTCCCTTACTGTTTTAGCACTAGACATAAGGCTTGCAACTCTTGACAAATTGTTTAATAAATTTCATGGATAGACTTTTAGTTGTGATAAATACTTAGGTCCATAAGTCATCTATATGAGAAACTGAGAAAGATTTGAGTAGTCAAGAAAAGAAGGAAATTGAAGAATCGATGACGATTAAAATCAAGATTTGTCGGTCATGTGACCCTTACACCTGACCGTACGAGGACGCGGTGACCCTCAACTGGGCGGAAGATAGGAAGCCCAGTTAGGGCAGCGGCCGCCAAGTGCGCAGGTATAGGATCCCAGTCCTTTTCTCGGTTTTTACGCGAGCTCGCAATGTTTTTACGCCTCGTTGGGATCCCGACTTTTGACCAGTTCCGCTGACCCTCTGTTTTAGGATATCCATGTGGGGGATCCTCGGTTTTCAGTTTTTCATAGGAGCTCGTTTGCCCGTTACCGGTCGGGCTGCTTCTCTAGAGTGACTTTATCAGAGAGTCTCTCTCACCCGTCTCAGTGGTGTAGTTTTGGAGTAGACCTATCCCTCTATTGAACCGCACTTCCAATTAGAGGGCGAGACAGAAGAGCCATTTATAGGCTTCCTCACCGCTTGAGTTTTTCTTTCGCCAGCAGACTTGGCGATTCTACATCCAAATCATCTATATCTACATCTAGGTCATCTAGGTTTACATCTGAAACATTTAGAGTTGAGAGTTGGAGAAATTACAATCAAAGTTGAGTTTGTTGGAAGTGATTATAATAAAGTTTGAGTTGAAATAATATGGCTACAATAATATGAGAATATATATATACACACTCGTACACTTATGAACAATTAATCATAATATATATATGTTCTATTTAGGAAATGTAGGGAAAAAGGGGGGAGGTACATACAAGCACATTTAAAAACCCTTTTACATTTGCAAGTAGATGTTAATTTGAAATGTTACTGCCTTTCTACTTGCTTGCTTTTGAAAATAATTGAATGCCTGCTTTTTTTTTAAGTTTTTAGGGCGTACCAGCGCCCGCTGATGCATCTTCTTTCCTAACATATTTTGGTAGGCAAAGAGCCTGCTGCTCAGTAGTTGTTGATGTTTCCAGGCGATAGGGTATATACCAGACGGTATGTTTCTTTTTGTTGGTGGCATGTCTTTGTTGATTCTGATGAATGTGGTTTATTTATCTGAATGTGAATGTCATGGCAGAAAAGCGCGAAATTTCCCCACTTTTTCAATACTTTGTGCGATCTTTAGCGAATATAATGCTGCGAAAGTGTTGTAAACAGGCACCCGGATCCTAGGGGGTTCATAGAAATGGGTGCTCCTTTGCATTTTTGAACATATGATTTGATGGATGGAGGGCTTCTTTCAAAAAGATTCACACGTTTGTTTTCTTTTTCATCGGACTAAGGAATGATAGTCTCAGAAGCATGATAGAATGGTGCTTGGCTCCTATTATTTCACTTAACATTCTCAGAAAAAGGACTTCTTGAATTTATTCATCTTACAATTGTCCTAAACGCTGTCGACGGTACTACTGCGGGCTGGGATCATTGGGCATGGTGAGAAAGTGACTTTTTGGCGAGACGGGCATATCAAGCCTTGGTTGTGTAGCTAGCTCAAACTTCTGGAGGGATATTATGTGACAACAAGTTTATCGGGGATATATATGTTCCATTGTGAGTCAAGATTTTCCTTTGGCTTCTACATAATGGGAGACTGCTTACAAAAAAGAGATGGTCAAGAATTTTTTTCTAGCAGTGACAACTTATACACATTATACATGGAAGAAATGGAGATCGCGAATCATATCTTCTTCTCATGTGGAAGATCTAAAGAAGTTTGGACTAAGGCGGGTCTAATGTGGGTGGTGCTGTCAAACATTGAGCATTTTTTGGAATCTTTGGTTAATGCAAGATCCATACCCACCACCATACCGTTGATGCCATTGGAGATCCTCTAGGCATTTTGACTTGTACGTAAGGGTGTATTTTTCGAGAAGAGCGTTGCAATGTAAAGAATGTCTTTATCCGTACTAGGACTTTAATCAAGTCTTGGCTTTTGTAATTAATTATTTATTGATATATAGGGCATACACCTATGCATGTTACCCCCTCGTTTGAATTAAAAAACCTCAAAAAATAAAGATCACAGCAGACGCCCTATATATCGGAAAAAATATGAACAACTATATGATTTATAATAAGAGAATGCCTCATAATGGGAAATAAACAATATGACCAAGTACATGCTATCATTGAGAAAACGATTAAATATCGGAAGGGGCATCAAGTCCATGAACAGAGCACGTGTTGTGAGGAGATGAACAAGTGAGATGTTTATTCCATAGAGCTAGGGTCTCTTATATAGAGAGAAAACCCTAGAGAGTATAAGAGTTACGGAATCCGAAGGGTCACAGAGGGTTACGGAACTCGAAGGGTCACAGGGGTTATGAAACCCGAAAGGTCACGAGGGGTTACGGAACCCAAAGGGTTACAAACATCAATGGAAATATAATAACTCTAACACTCCCCCTCAAGCTGGAGCTATGAAAGCTGTAGCTTGTAACAAAAAGAAAAAGTATACACCACATCTTCACACGAAGCATCATAAGAACATATGTCCACTGCTGGTAGAAGACATCGCTCGAGGACGGTCTGCGGCTTTCAGGTCACCGGAACGTATCTCTGTCATTCCTGTAGAGTCGCTGCGATATTAGGTCACCGGAAAGTATCTCTGTCGTGCCTGGAGAATAATCGTTGTAGAAGAAGTCCAGCGCGGAGTAGTAGTCAGGTCGTAAAAGAAGAAGTATACGTCCTGACGAAGAAGTCAATGCTCGGTGAAGATGGATTATCTGAGTAGTAGTCTGGAGCAGAGGTTTGTCAGTAATGGTAGGGCAATAGACGTCCTGAAGAATCATCTTTGACTCCCCCTTTATCCCATACTTGATAGAATAAAGAGCATGGGACATGAAGTTGGGAGAAACAAAAAGTTAGGAGAAACAAGTCGTGATGAAGCATGGGTTGTTGGATGGGGGGCTCCAGGCAGTACTGACGACGCTGGAGGAGAGGTAGGAGCTGTTGGAGCCTCGGGCGGCGCTTTAGGTGTTGCTGGAGGTGGCAGTTGGTGCTGCTGGGGGCTCGGATTGACTTGCGCGAGACCATGGAATCCACAAGAGATGCAGGAGGTCCAGCCCTCTCTCCTTGTCGGCAGAGAGAGGGCTGGTGGTGGCGACGGATTTAAGGTATTAGACTTTGGTTTAGGATCGTTGCTCTGATACCATGTTGAGAAGAGGAACAAATGAGATGTTTATTCCATAAAGCTAGGGTCTCTTATATAGAGAGAAAACCCTAGAGAGTATAAGAGTTACGGAACCCGAAGGGTCGCAGGGGGATACGGAACTCGAAGAGTCACAGAGGGTTACGGAACCCCAAGAGTCACGGGGGTTTACGGAACCCGAAGGGTCACATGCATGTAAATACAATAACTCTAACACTTCCCCTCAAGCTGGAGCTGAGAAAGCTACAACTTGTAACAAAAAGAAAAAAGTATACACCACATCTTCACACGATGCACCATAAGAACATATGTCCGCTGCTGGTAGACAACCTCACGAGGATGGGTCTGTGGCTTTCAGGTCACCGGAACATATCTCTGCCATGCCAGTAGAGTCACTGCAATATCAGGTCACCGGAATGTATCTCTGTCGTACCTGCAGGTCACCGGAACATATCTCTGTCGTGCCTGGAGAATAATCACGGTAGAAAAAGCCCAGCGCAGAGTAGTATTCGGGTCGTAAAAGAAGAAGTATACGCCCTGACGAAGAAGTCGATGCTCGGTGAAGACGGATGATCTGAGTAGTAGTTTGGAGTGTCAGTCTATCAGTCGTGGTAGGGCAGCAGACGTCCTGAAGAATCGTCTCTGACTTCCCACTTTCTCCCATACTTGATAGAGTAAAGAGTATGGAACATCAAGTTGGGAGAAACAAACATTGGGATAAATAAGTCGTGGTGAAGCAAGGGTTGTTGGAGAGGAGGGGCTCCAAGCGGTGCCGACGATGCAGGAGATGTGGCAGGAGCTGCTGCAGCCTCGGGCGGCGCTTTAGGTGTTGCTGGTGATGCTGGGGACTTGGACTACCTTGCGCGAGATCATCGAATCCACTAGCGACGCAGTAAGTCCAGCCCTCTCTCCTTGTCGATGGAGAGAGGGCTGATGGTGGTGGCGGATGTAGGGTATTAGGCTCCGGTCTAGACCATCGCTCTGATATCATGTTGAGGAGATAAACAAGTGAGATGTTTATTCTATAGAGTTAGGGTCTCTTATATAGAGAGAAAACCCTAGAGAGTATAAGAGTTACGGAACCCGATGGGTCACAGAGGGTTACGGAACTTGAAGGGTCACAGGGGGTTATGAAACCTGAAAGGTCACGAGGGGTTACGGAACCCAAAGGATTACAAACATCAAAGGAAATATAATAACTCTAATACGTGTCAGGTATGGAAGGAGTTCCCACATAGTGATAAGGGAAAAATTCTATAGACTAGAGTACGATGGGTGCCATAATGTAATACCACACACAGAGTGAGGTGTACTAAGCATTAAGGTGCATAAGTCCATGAACAGAGCACATGTACAGGAGTTCACACCAAGGTTTTAAAAACCGAACCGAACCGGTCGGTTCAACCGGTTAAACCAAGAACCAGAAGAAAAACGGTCCAACCACTCGGTTTTTATTCAGAAAATACAAACCAGTCAAAATCCGGTTGGACCACTTAAACCTGGTTGAACCAATTGAACTAAACCACCGGTTCAACCATCCATTTTTGACAAAAATATATTTTTTGATAATTGATAAAATGTAAACTTTAAAAAAAAATTCATAATCTCCTCTCATTCTAATCTAGAATATAGTACTCATTTATCTCTTCTCCTTCCACATGTGACAGCGATCCATTATCACCTCTTCCTTCTTACCATATAATCATTGCCTCTCTTCTCACATATTACATTAGTTTGTCTACTTCCAACAACAACAAAGGAAGAATATGTTATCATAGTTATACCACGTGAAGTAATACATTAAAAACACTTGTTATTAATTAAAGTTTAAATAGTTTTAAACTTGTTAATTATATACATCACACACACATATGAATTTTACAGAAGAGTGCCCTTTTTGAGTATTTTTAATAACATTTATACCCCTAACATTTAGCAATGCCTTTTGCGCTCCTATATTCTTAAAAATCCACAATATTATCCTTATCTTGGTATAATATAGTAGTACACATGTACTAACAAAATGTCACTACTATCCGTTTTGTAAAAATATAGGGGGCACACAATTGTTAAAAAAAGGAGTATAAATGTTATTGAGAAAACTTCGAAGGACACAAGTATATAGATCCTCTAAAGATATGATGTAGCATTTTTCATATTTATTTGTATGATACTACCGGTCTAACTCGGTTCAACCCGGTTAAACCATAGGAACCAAACCAACAGTACAACGGTTCGGTCTTTTTCGATTTTTATGAACTGTTGACGTCAACACCGGTTCGACCGGTCGGTTCCATTGGTCTGACCATAAAAATCAATAATCGATACTTGCCTGGTTTAATGTCCGGTTCGGTTTTTAAAATCTTGGTTCACACAGTGATACAAGGGAAAAATCCTATTAACTAGGTGACATGATCTCCACAAAACCGTGTTCTTCGAGAACGGGCCACCATGTGTGAGCGTACAATACATGTTTGATTGAGGACGCAGACATGCTAGAGAACTCATGTGCACAGCAAGCTCTTCAAGGATAAGTCTACATACACAAAGGATAAGTCTACGTGCACACAATTTATGTGAACACACATAGGTCATGTGCATATAAGAGAATTGTAATATTTAAATGAGAGCGTGTATCCTTCACACATAAGCCCGATGCACAAGAGAGAAGTGTGCATTTTGTAAAACTATGTGAAGAAGAACTCACGAGCTGGGGGTGAGTGTAAAGGAGGGGGGAGTTGTGGTATACACACTCCACGGCCTCCCTCACTCTATGACCATGTCGAAAAATAATGTAAACTTCCATACTGATAGTAAGAAATCCCACGTCTCCTATATAGGAAGACTACATGTAATAAACAAAGTCTAAACTAAATAAAATTTTGAAAAGAAATCCTCTAGCACATTTATATGGTCTTCCTCTAAGGTTCTTCCTCCCATGTTCTAAACAATTTCAGCCTTACATGTGTACTATTGTTTTATGTGGTCAAAGGACTTCAACTCTTCAATTTCTGTCTTAAATATAAATTGAAAAAAAACTTACACTGATCGGGCCAAAGTTCACTTTGCTCTTTTATTTTAGTTAGGCAATGAATTTACAGAAAACAATAATAATTGGCGTCTTTCTAATCTACCAAGAGAGGTTTACTTTCAGAATAGTTTACAAACTGGAGTTCCATGCAAGAATGTTCGTTAATTTAAACATCTTCGTATAACAAGGATCAACTGGGATAAACAATTGGCTTCTCTCAAGAGAATCTAGATGATAATTTGATAAATTAATGAAAAATATAAATCGAATTTATATACTTACCAAGAATGCTACCATGAAGGGACCCATACCGAATAAACCGTACACCTCCAGCATTAGTAGATATATTTCCACCAATTTGGCAACTTCCTTTTGCACCCAGGTCAAGTGGCATCATGAATCTAAAGGAGAAATTGTTGAGCTTCAGATATCTTAGTTTTATATTGATGGCCCTAAAGCTTGAGGTGCAGCCTTACAATAATATTTGTTCTGAACAATATGCATAACTCCACAAAAATGCATCGGCTCAAAGTTTGAGGTACAACCTTACAAAAAATGCTTTAAACAATATGAATTATGCATCGCTCCAAAAAATCATATGTTCGAATCACAAAAGTCATAAGCGTAAGCATGTGTGCCACAAGTTAGAGCCATTTTTTAAGAGAAATGGCATTACCAATCCAAGATTTTTTAAATGAGCAACATAAGGTGATTTTAAAGAAATAGATCACTTTTTCCCGACCCAGTGCGGATCGAGGATTGTCGATGATGGTTTTACGAGTCTACAAGTACAACCAATCCTCTATATGATCGTGTAGACTCACTCAGATCAGTCTACTACCCCATTCGAATTTCATTTCAGCCTATTTTTTCCATCATGTCAGAGAGCAAGGGTGTTGTCTTCTCTTCATCTAGTGCCTTCAAGGACCAGCTCCCATCGTGAAGATGGATGGGACCAATCATGACTTGTCCATACAGTTCCTGACCCTCATGCAGTGCAATAACAAGCACATTCTGACACAACCGAAGACCACGGATAAGATTGGGAAGAATGCTTCGTAGAAGCAAGATGATACATACGCGTGTATTTGGCTCTCTATTACTGTTACCACAGAGATCGCCAATGACAATGTGAACCAACCCACCATCAGGGTGATGTGGGACATCCTAGCAGCCACATATCGCCAAGCGAAGAATGTGGTCAACATTCTTCAGCTACATTTCAATATCTACACGACCTAGCGGAATGGTCATCCTCTGCATATTTTCTACTCTTCGTTTCATGGCTTGTTCAAGAAGATTCATTACTTCATGCACGTGACCACATCTACTGAGCAGCATATGACGTACACGAACTCCATGATGGTTGGAGTTTTCTTGGCTGCTTTGATCTTGACTACGAGGCAGTATGTACACAACTTTTTACAGGTGTAGCCATATCTCCCATGAAGGAAGTGTACAATCGCCTCAGCAAGATTACTGTCCCACCTCTGGCCACCACACATACCTCTTCGGCGATGGTCGCATTTCACGTTAGGGGAGGCTCTACTCAGTTTAGAAGATATGGACCCCGTGACAGAGGATGCGGACATCAACATGGCCCTTGCACTTATTGTCATTGTCTGGGTCATTCTGAGGATACATGCTATCAGATGTATAGATACCCCATATCTGCTTATATGGTCGAGCAGATTAAGTCTCTAGACAGTTTGGCTCCTCAAACAGATTCGTGTCTTGAAGACATTGTCTCCCGTCTGAGGGAGATAATGACTCACGTTGCAAGCACCGCTACAGGTCTCCCCAGATGTTGCAGCCTCTAAGAGAGCTTCTTCAAACTCCTCAGGTATAGTAGCCTATGTTTTTACCTGTTGCAGCAAGGCAAATATGGCAGAGTGGATCATGGATTCAGATGCTTCCCACCATCTGTGTGGAGACAGAATTGCGTTCAGTTCATACATGTCTATACCCATTGGCAGATCAGTCGTCATTGCGAATATGGTTCATTTACCTATTACGGGACAGGGAGATGTTCATTTGATGTCATCCATGAGCCTGCAGAATGTGCAATATGCACATGATTTTCATGTGAATTTACTTTATATTAGTCATATCACTAAGGATTTGCATTGTCGTGTTATTTTTTACACATCTTCACTTATGTTTCAAGACATACTCATAGGTACGGTGATTGGATGTGGCCGTGAGCAGTGAGATCTCTACAGACTGGTCTGGTCTCCTTGTGTTGGTACCATGGAAGGCTGTATCGGCGATATTCGACAGGGTATGGGTTTCGATATTACCCAGTATCTCCTTTTATAGGGATATCGGCGATATATCGTCGATATATCCGCGATATATCGCTGTATCGGCTCATATCGGTCAAAAATGACTGGTTTCAATAGAAAAAATCCCGGATATCGATCGATATCGTCGATGTTTCGGCAATATCTCTATATATCAATGCTATTATTCATGGAAAATTGATTCAACACCTAGTATTAAAGCACATATATCTAGCTACACCTAGTATTAAAACACACAATGGTTTATATATTTTTATTTCGGGTCGGGGGCACTTCCCTCGCACATCCGCAAGGGGGGGCCAACCTGGGCGCCCCTAGCCCCCCCAGGCTCGCAGACCGGGCATCGAGACCCCCGTACTGGTAGGGTATGGTGCAACAGGAGGGTGCATACAATGGTTCTTCCACTTGGTGTATGTCTACAAGTTATTCATGTTGTAAGACTTGAATGAAAATCGATTTCCAAAATCTATAAGTCAATTCTTTAAAAACAAAATATCTATAAGTCAAGAATCAAACATTAATATCGATATGTTCAAAATGATCGATATACGCGATATAAGCTTCATAGATTGATCGATATATGTGATTTAAAAGTATATTTGTAGGCTATTTAGTGATCTAAGAACTTGGATGAACTCCATTTTCAATATATATAGGTCAACAACTAAAGTAACAGTACCCGTGATATTTCAATATGATCGATATGTGCAATATAAGGATCATAGTCTTCACAAATGATATATATGTGTCATCTAAGTGTATATTTGTAAGTTATTTTATGTTATAAGAACTTGAATGGAATCCATTTCCAATATCTAAAGGTCAGGAATAAACATTAACAGTGATATGTTCGACATGATGACCGATATGTGCCATATATGGTCTATAAATGACCGATATGTGTGATATAAGTGTGTATTTGTAGGTTATTTGTAGTTCTAATATCTTGGATGATCTTAATTTCTTAAAAATGCCAAAAAATTGGCTTTTTTGAGCCATTTTCGACATTTCCACCGATATCGTCGATATATCCTGATATATCCATTTCCGAACAGACCGAAACGATATCGATATCGATACGGCCTTCCATGGTTGGTACCTTCACTGTACTTACTAGATCAGTCTATCCATACTTGTGGCATCTTCGTTTTGGCATCCTTTCTCTTCGTTGTGGCATCTTACTAGATCAATCCATCCATACTAGTAGCATCCTTGTGTTGGTATCTCTACTGAACAAGAGTCCTGCACCTGGAGAAGTCTTCAAATATCTCAAAATCATGTGAACTACATCCATATGTACATGCATGGGCTACTCCATTAACTGACTAACTATGCTTACTGCGAAGGATATATCTGGTTTAGTAATGGTGACATATAAAAGCTTTCCCACAAGATCTTAATATCGTCTCTTATCAATCTCCTCAGTGTCATCATATAGAGGTTCATACTCGGATCCGTAAGAGTAGTAGCAGGCCTATATCATGTCATACTCGTCTCAGCTATAAGATCATTAACATAATCCCTTTTTTTCATCACCAAGTCACGATGGTTCCTTGCAAATACGAGTCCAAGAAAGTAATGAAGATTGCCAAGGTCTATGGTCACAAACTGTTGTCCAAGGAAATTCTTAGCTACATGAATATCATGTTCAACATCTCCTGTAACAATGATGCCCACATAAATTAAAATAACAACAATACCTCTCTGGATTCTCTGAACAAAAAGTGAGTAATCTGCAGTCGATCTAACAAAACCATGTTGCTCGATCAACTCAGAGAGCTTCTGAAACCAAGTCCTCGGACTCTACTTAAGACCATAAATAGCCTTGTGAAGTTTACAAACCATATGAGACTCCCCTTAGTAGAAAAACATGGTGGCTGCTGCATGTAGACTTCCTCCTGCAAGTTACCGTACAAGAAAGAATTCTTGACATCAAGCTGAAAGAGAGGCCAATCACGTATCACTGCAACAGAAGGAAGTATCCTCAATGTAGAATCGCAGCCAACATGAGAACGTGTTTTGATACTCCACCCCCATAGGTCTGGGTGAACCCACGAGCGATAAGTTTAGCCTTGTATCGATCCACACTACCATCTACACGATATTTCACTGTAAACACCCACTTGTCAATGTAAAGACCCACTTGCTTCCCACAACAGATATATCGGGTGAAGCAAGAACAACACTTCATGTGCCACGAGACTATAACGCAACCATCTCCTCCTCCATAGCAACTGATTAATATATAATGCCTCCTTATATGTCTGTGGTATGTCCATGGTAGATAGTTCGACAACAAACCTCTGAAACTTCTCTGAGAGGCATGCAAGAGAAACATTGGAAGCAAGAGGGTATATAGCACATGTATGCCTCTGCTTTCGTAAAGCAATAGGCATGCCAAGATCCTCAGCATCATCAGTGAGTAAAGCAGGAACATTTGTAGCCACTTGCTCATTCTATAGTAAATACAAATCACCAGTACTATCAATGGAAACCAAATGCTCAGAACATACATGGGGCATGCTGGATGATGGAGGAGGCCTATGAGCATGAGGTCGACGAATGTAGACCTGTGGGAAAAAGGAAGCGGCTGGTGGAGGTAGTGGAGAAGGTGGTGGTGGTAATGATAGTAAAGGTGATGGAGATGAAGGGATAGATGGAACCGAGGATGGAGTGGGAGGCGTACTAGTCATAGACGTGATAGAAGAAACCGAAGGTAGAGGCATGTATACCTCTTCTCCAGAATCCAAAGGAGATAATCTATCACCTGTAGGAGAGAAAACATAATACACTCAATGAAAATGACATCTGTATTAACATGATATTTTCATTGAACAAAATAAAAACAATGGTACCCCTGTTGAGTTCTGGAATACCCCACAAAGACACGTTTGACAGCTCTAGGAGAGAGCTTGTCATGGCGAGAAGATGTGTGATGACCAAAGGCAATAGACCCAAACACATGAGAAGTGAGGGAGAAAAGATCCTTCTCAGAAAACGCAATCAAGAACGGAATCTTTTCTCCCAACACAGATAAAGGCATACAATTCACCAGCTAGCAAGCAGTTAGAACCTATCTCCCCAATAGGTACGAGGAGCACGAGTCTGAATTAAGAGGGTTCTGGTGACATCCAAAAGGTGATGACGTTTGCGTTCAACCAACTCATTATGTTGGAATGTAGAGGCACATAAAGTTTGATGTACAATACCAAGGTCCCTAAAGAACTGTAGAAAAAATGTTCTTTATTTCGTTAATAAAAGGTTAAATGACAGGATCGACATCAAACATATTTTTAAGTAGAAATGCCCAAGACAACCTGGAAAATCATCAACGACAACAAGATAAAATATGTGCCCCTGATGATCTGGGACATGACTCGAACCCCAAATGTCAAGATGAATCAGCTCAAAAATAGTGCAACTACTACGACTCTGATGTCTGAAATGTAGACCGGTGGTGCTACCCAAGCTGGCAAGCCTCGCACTGGAAGGTACAGCGAGGAGAAATCTAACGAAGCACATGACACATCTTCTGCAGAAGAAGGTGACCAAATCGGAGGTGCCACACATAAGCAAAGACTGATCTAGTATGAATAGACTGTTGGAGAAAAATGAATTGCTTGATATTCACAACTCCCCAGGGCTCTCTTATATAGGAGAAAAGCCCTTGGGTAAATAGCACGAAAAATACATTGAGAATTGAAATAGAAAAATAACACCAAAGATATATAATAATCTCAACACTCCCCCCTCAAGCTGGCGCATATATGTCTATCATGCTCGGTTTGGAACAACATCTTTGGAAAGAGCCTTTAGTAAGTTCTTTGGTGAATATATCAGCAGTCTGATATCTAGTAGAAACATGAGAGGTAGATATGAGACCCTTATAAATCATGTCTCTAGTATAGTGGCAATCCACTTCTATATGCTTTGTTCGTTCATGGAATGCAAGATTATTTGCAATAAAAAGTGCTGCTTGATTATCAAATAAAAGTTGCATATGAAGAGGTACATCAACAGCATAATTAGTCAGAACTGTCCTGACCCGCATCATCTCTGTGCATCCCTGAGCCATGGCACTGTACTCGGACTCTGCACTAGATCTAGCAACCACTGTCTGCTTCTTACTTTTCAATGACACGAGTGATTTTCCAACAAATATAACAAACCCAGAAGTGGACTTCCTGTCCCTAGGGCATCATGCATAATCTGTGTCTGCACACGTTGTGATGTTAAGAGACGTGCCTCTGCTGAATAAAAGACCAGTACCTCATGAAGACTTCAGATATCTCAAAATCATATGCACATCATCCATATGCACCTTCCTGGGTTGCTTCATGAACTGGTTCTCCTTGCTAACAGCAAAGCATATATCTCACCTGGTGATGGAAGCATATAGGAGTTCCCAACTAGCTCCATGTATCTCCTCTTATCTATCTCCTCAGTATCATCAACATATAATCTCATACTTGGATCTATAGGAGTAGTAGCCAGCTTGCACCCTGTCATACTTGTCTCTAATATAAGAACAATAACAAACTTCCTTTGGGTCATCACAAGACCACGCTGGTTCTTGACGAATTCTAATCCAAGGAAGTATCTAAGATTGCCAAGATCCTTGGTTACAAACTGCTGACCTAGGAACTCCTTGGTTGCCTGAATGCCCAGCTCACATCACCAGTGACAATAATATCAACATAGACAAGAATAGCAATTGTACCTCTCCATATCCTCTGAACAAAAAGTGAGTTATCTGCAGTGGACCGAGCAAATCCCTGATGCTCTATCAACTCTGAAAGCTTCAGGTACCAAGCTCTCGGACTTTGCTTCAGGCTGTAAATCGCCTTGTGGAGCCTACACACCTTCTGAGACTCCCCCTCAGCAACAAACCCTGGTGGTTGCTGCATATAAACCTTCACCTGTAAATCGCCATATAGAAACGATTCTTCACATCAAAATGGTAAAGAGGTCATTCACGTGAAACAACAACTGATAGGAGAATGTGCAATGTCGAGTGTGTGGCTACGGGAGAGAATGTATGCTGATAATACATCCCATAAGTCTGGGTGAATCCTCGTGCTACAAGCCTTGCCTTGTAGCGATTCACACTACCATCAGCTTGGTGCTTCACTAAAGATCCATTTGCACCCCACAACCGATGTACCTAGACGAGTAGAAACAACACTCCAAGTACCACAAGACTGTAAAGCGGCCATCTCCTCCTCCATGGCAAGTTGCCAACTGCTATCTTGTATGGCCTCCTGATATATGCGCGGAATTGTAACAGCTAAGAGGCCCATAATAAACCTCTTGTACTCGTCTGAAAGATGGTCCAAGGAAGCACGCGCAGTTAGAGGATAGGTGAAACAGTTGCGAAGTTGTTTCCTCAAGGCAATAGCTATATTAAGGTCATCAGCCTCTTTGTTTTCTGGTACCAGCACCTCCTTTGTATTATCTTGTGGATCAAGCATAATACCAGTGCCATAAGTAAAAACAATGTGTTCATCACATACCTGGGCAGTGTTGGATGACAGGGAAGGCACGTGAACATAGGAGTGAGTAGAAGACCTGCGAATGTAAAATCGAGGTAGGAGCTGTGCCAGGGTAAATGGAGGTGGAGGAGGAGGTGACTGAGACTCAACATGAGGAGATGGTGGTGAAGATAACGGAGGTGAAGGAACAAAGATATCCTCACCGGAATCAGCATTTGACAACCTGTCACATGTTGGAGAAAAATACATAACAGACTCAAAAAATATGACATCAGCATAAACATAGTATTTTCGCCCGACAGGATCAAAACATCTATACCCTTTTTGGGTACGAGAATAACTGACTAATGCACATTTGACAGCTCAAGGAGAGAGCTTGTTACGATCTGGAGTAAACTTGTGGACAAAAACCACAGATCCAAATACCCTGAGAGTAAGGGAGAATAAGTCTTTCTTGAGAAACACAATCAAGAAAGGAACTTTTCTCCAATGATAGTAGATGACATGGAGAGTTTTAGGTGAGCGCGGTTTGACTTGGCTTACGAATCTACTCAATGTTATTTGGCGAAGCAATAAAATGCCTGAAGATTGGAGGAGGAGGAGTATCGTGGTGCCTCTTTATAAGAATAAAGGAGACATTCAAAATTGTTCAAATTACAGAGGTATCAAGCTAATGAGTCACACTATGAAAATTTGGAAACGCGTGATCGAAAGAAGGCTGAGGCAAGTTTCCAACGTAAAAGAAAACCAATTCGGTTTTATGCCAGGTCGCTAAACTATTGAAGCCATCCATTTGCTAAGGAGAACAATGGGGATTTATAGAGCTAAAAGGAAGAACCTCCTTATGGTCTTTATTCATTTAGAGAAGGCTTATGATTCTGTCCCACGAGAGATATTGTGGAGGGTTTTGAAGAGACAAGTACCTGTCCTATACATTAAACTCATAAAAGGACATGTATGATAGAGCTTTATCTTGTGTAAGGACTCCATCTGAGAAGACCGACTATTTTGACATCAACATCGGTTTATATCAAGGTTCAGCTTTGACTCCATTTCTTTTTACTTTTATTATGGACGAGTGGATAAGTCACATTCAGGATGAGTTACCTTGGTGTATGTTATTTGCTGATGATATTCTGTTGATTGACGAGACTAGAGATGGAGTAAATGAGAATCTTGAGGTCTAGAGACATGCATTAGAGACCAAAGGATTTCGTATAAGTAGGGCTAAGACGGAATATATGGAGTGCACCTTTGATGGAAGCAATGGTGAAGGAATTGAGGTGAAGATTGGTGACAATAACATTCGGAAGAGAGATTCTTTAGATATTTGGGATTTATTTTGCAACAGGATGGGGAAATTGAGGGAGATGTTCCTAATAGAATAAATGCAGGCGGGCTAAAGTGGAGAGGAGCCACTGTTGTTCTCTGTGATAAGAAAATTCCTTTAAAATTAAAGGAAAGTTTTACAAAGCAGTCGTGAGACCTGCTTTGCTCTATGGATCTGAATGGTTGTAGCAGAAATGAAAATGCTAAGGTGGATGTACGGACACACACGTAAAGATCGGATTCGGAATGATGCAATCAGAAAGAAAGTTGGTGTAGCTTCAATCGAGGATAAGATGCAAGAAAATCGCTTAAGATGGTTTGGCCATTTGCAAAGAAGATCAGCGGATGCACCAGTTAGGAGATGCGAGTGTTGAGATGTTGAGCCAGCTAAGAGAGGGCGAGGACGGCCCAAGAAGTGTTGTAAAGAGACTATACGAAAGGATTTAGTTTTTTGAATATAAGCCCGAGATTGACCCAAGATAGATCTGAATTGAGGCGAAGAATCCACGTAGCTGACCCTACTTAATTGTAGGAAAAGGCTTTATTGTTGTTGTTGTTGTGATATTAGACGACATGCAGTTCATTATGTAACAGGCAGTGAGAACCACATCACATCAAAATGAATGAGGAGCTCAACTCTGAATCAAAAGAGTCCTTAAGACATCCAAAAGATCATGGTGTTTGCGTTTACAAACACCAATCTGCTAGGAAGTGTAAGTACACGAAGTCTGACGAACACAAATGGAAATGAGAAAGGCAGATAAATGTAAAGTAGAGACTCCAAGGCATTGTCAGTGCGAATAAATTTCACATTAACAAAAAAAATGTTCTTGATTTCAATAAGAAAAGATTTAATGAATGGGGAGCTCGACTCTGAATCAAAAGAGTCCTTAAGACATCCAAAAGATCATGGTGTTTGCGTTTAGCAACACCAATCTGCTAGGAAGTGTAAGTACACGAAGTCTGACGAACACAAATGGAAATGAGAAAGGCAGATAAATGTAAAGTAGAGACTCCAAGGCATTTTCAGTGCGAATAAATTTCACATTAACAAAAAAAATGTTCTTGATTTCAATAAGAGAATATTTAATAATGGGACCAACTTCAGACTTATTTTTTAACATAAAAACCCAAGATAATCTAGATAAATTATCCCCAACAAACCATATAGAATCGATGTCCCTGATGATCCAGAACAAGACTAGGACCCCATATGACAAAAATGAAGCAACTCAAACGGATGACTATTGTGACGACTCTGACGACTCGAAAAAGAGAAACGATGGTGCTTCCCAAGCTGATACACCTCCACTCCAAGGTAGTACATGCAGAGATCTGTGGTAGAACATGACACAGCTTCTGCAGAGGAAGGTGCCCAAATTGAAGATGCCACATGAAAGGAGAAACAGATCCAGAAGGAATAGTAGCAGCACTAGTAGACGGAGGCTGAAAGCCCTCTCTGTTCACGGCCACATCCAATCACCCTGCATGTGAGTATGTTCTGAAACACAAGAGAAGATGGATCAAATATGACACGACAATGTAAATCTTCTGTAATCTGGCTAATAAACAAAAAATTCATCTGAAATGCCAAAGCATGTAAAACATTCTACAAACGCATCAAGGGAGCTAAAACAATCTCCCCCAGACCAACAATGGGCAGATCATCCCCATTAGCAATCACAACTGATCTAGCAGGAGGAATAGACCTGTAGGAAGTAAACTATGCTCGATCTCCACACATATGATTGGATACTCAAGAGTCCATGATCTAATCTGATAAATCTAAACCGCTACTACCGGTAAGTGCAAAACCAATACCTTATGAACTCGAAAAGGCTTTGGCAGCGTGTGCGACATCTGAAGATCATGTAGTCGAAGTGGTAGTAGTAGTCCGCATCTCTCTCAGTCTGGAAACAATATCATTGAATCGTGCATCATGGGCAGGAGCAGAAGTAGGAGTAGGCTTGATTTGTTCAGCTACACGGACAAACACAAGATAGCAATGCTTCATATAGCATGTCTCTACAAAATGGCATGGACGGTGGCAATGTGAACAAGGGCCACATTCACGGCCTCCTCCTCGACCATGTTGTCCTCGGCCACGAAACTGCAAAGTACCCCCTCTGCCACGAGAGGGTGCCATAGCAGGAGTCTGAGCCACAGCAGTAGAGGATGTAAGAATTCTGCTCAGTCTCATATAAACCTCCTCCATTGGAGGTATCATCTCTCCAGTAAGTAGTTGAGTACGTGTTGCATCGTACTTAAAGTCAAGAGATGATAAAAATAATCCTGTCATAGTTGCATTCCGATATGCCTGTTGTTGTTCATGCTAGTAGTAATAGGCATGAAACTATGCAGCCGCTAAAACATGCCTCTAAGATACGAGAAGTGTGCATGAAGAGGTCGAAAATTCTGCTTGGTCAAAAAAATATCAAACTGCAACTGTAGAATTTTGCTCTAATTCTTTGCCTGCCCATACGTGGCAGCTAAGATATCCCACATAGCCTTTGTTGTGGGTTGATTGACAGTATCATTGGCAATCATTGGAGAGCCAAATGCGAGCATAGGCATCATCTTACTTCCAAGAAGCAATAGCACCAGTCTTGTCCTCTGGCTCTGGATTTGTCAGAATGTGCTCCTTGTTATGGCGCTACATCAGGCTGTGAAATTGCATGGACCACAACTCGTAGTTGGTACCATCCATCTTCACGATGGGAGTCGGACCTTTGAAGGCACTGGGCGAAAAAACATCACCCTTGTTCTCTGACAAGGTAGCAAGAACGTCGAAATCCGAAGCAAAACTGAGGAGTAGACCGTTCTAAATGAGTCTACATAATCACATATAGAGGATTGGATGTATATGTAGACTTATACAACTATCCACATTTCTTGTCTTTGGAGGCTAGAGTGGGGAGTCGTGAGTTATATGATAAAAATCACGGGCAACCCTAGCAAAATCTGGCTTTAAGTCGAATATGTGCATGGGCAGGCACGTGGAGGCACAGTGCGCCTAGGCGTAGGTGCATAAATGCACTATTACGCAAAACGCAGGTGCACACAAAGGCGTTGATGCACAGGTGCGCACAGGCATAGTTGCGCAGGCAGATGCGCAGTAAGTGATTGCGCGATGCGCATGAGGGCGCAGTTGTGCACAGGCACAGAGGCGAAGTGCGCGATGCGCGTGAGGGTACAGGCTAAGGTGCGCGATGTGCGCAGACACTTAGTGCGCAGATGCACGGCATGCCGCGCGTGGGAGGCTGGTGCGCATGGAGAAGAAGAGAAAGCCGACAGCCACGGGGGGAGTGGAGTGTAGCGTTAGGGTGGGATACAAGAACCTCGATCTAGGATCGTTGCTCCGATACCATGTTAGAGAAAAATGAATTGCTTGATATTCATAAGACCCCAGGGCTCTCTTATATAGGAGAAAAGCCCTTAGATAAATAGCAATAGAAGTACATTAAGAAATGAAATAGAAAATGACACCAAAGATATATAATAATCTCAACATAGACAAAGCACCAACATACTGGGACAGGACCAATCTATAGAGACCTTGCTCATAGCCAGTTCCAATCACCCTGCCTATAAGAATATGCTAAAATATAAGGGAAAACGGATCAACTATGGCACGACATCATTTGACTAACAAACAATAAATTCATAGAAAAATCATAAGTATGAAGAATCGATCTGTTGTGATGGGAGAGTGGATCCCATCTGTTGTAACTACTGATCTGCCTGGCTAAATTGATCTCTATGCATTAATCGCCCTCTATCTCCACATAAGTAGTGTAAAGCTCCTGAATCCATAATCCATTCTGACAAATCTGATCTGTAACAACTAGTAAAAGCATATGCAGCACCTGATGTGGTGGTCGATGTTGACGCAGCTACATTTAGAGATCCTGATGGAGCAGTAGACGACCCAGGTGCAGGCATGATCTCTCTCAGTCTTTTTTTTTTACGCTCAAAAAAGGGGGATACACTCGATGGTGTTCACCCCAATCTATTAAAAAGAAAGCGTAAAGAGTTTTTACAAAAGAAAAGAAAAGTTCAAACCAACAGTAACACCCGAGAGGGCATCCGAGAACAATACCCCCCCCCCCGCAAGAACCGAATCGTGGCCTAATCAGGAGACCAATCAAGCACAAGACGCGTAGCAAGGATCGAGATATTTTCCCTGTAGAAACGTTGTCCCGCAAAGAGGGCCTCATTCCTCCCCAACCAAATGCTCCACAAGCGCGCAATCGGATCCATGAGTTCCCTCCTAGCCCTGCCCGTGGAGGTCACCAAGCTCTCGCAGAAAGAAGCACATGTCACAGTATTGAGCCAGCCAAGGTCAGCCCAAAGATCACGAACACGCCTGTAACAAAGAAGAGGTGATCGATGGTTTCCCGCTCCGTGCCACACAGCCCGCAGTTGGGCCCAACATTGGGAAACAAAGTTGCACATCGATCACGAGTTAAGAGTCTCCCCCTGCGAAGAAGCCAAAGGAATATTCCAATGCGCTCTGGTAACTTGAGCCCCCAGAAGAATCTACAGTCGCGCACAAGAACAACGTCGTCCCCATGAGTGCTAGGAACAAGAGCAAAGTACGCCTTCCGCGTAGAGAAGGAACCATCCTTCCATGCCCAGTGATCCCGGTCGTCAGTGGGCTTGATAACATCCGCTAGTAGAGCCATCAACGAAAGGAAATCATCCAATCGTTGATCCGATAGATTCGCAATAATCCTAGGGCACCAGCAGCCCTCATCCCAGCAGGAGGCCACCGAAGCCTCTTTGTCTTCCACCAAAGCATACAAACGAGGGAACACATCCTTGAAAGCACCCCTTCCCGACCAATCATCAGTCCACCGAACCGCTGATCTCTCTCAGTCTTGCAACTAACTCATCAAACCTCTGATCGGATTCTGGAGGAGGAGCACCTGATGGCTGATTCTATTCAGCAACGTGAGCTAAAACAAGAAAACCATACTTGGAGTAGAATGTATCCCCATAATGACCTGGTCTGTGGCAGTAGGTGCACCGCTGATGGGTCGACTACCACCTCCCCTGCCACAGGTATTGCAGCCTCTGAACGGTGTAGAACCCCATCTACCATGAGATGCGGCCATAGCTGAGGACGTATGTGATTTTTGAGTAGCAGGACCATGTGCTATAAAAAGCCAACTCAATCTACGATATGCCTCCTCAATTGGAGGTATAGTGGCATCAGTCAAAATCTGTGATTGAGCTGCATAATATTCATGGGGTGCTAGAAAAGCTCTAGTCATCACCGAATCTCTGTAAGCCTTGAGTTGTTCTCGAGAAGTAGTCGAGGAAATAAAATCATGAAGCTTCTCAAACATAGCCCTGAGAGACGTGTAAAGGGTATGAAGAGGACATCAATTCTGCTTAGATGTGAAGATATCATGCTGTAGTTGCGGTATCTTCGACTCATTCTTCGCATGGGAGTAAGTAGCAGCGAGAATGTCCCACGTCGCCTTTGTGGTGGGATGACTCAATATATTGTTGGGAAAAATAAGAGACTTGTTAATTCCATACACCCTAGGCTCCCTTATATAGGAGAGTAGCCTGTGGGTAAAATACATCAATAGTCCAAAAGAAAAGAGAAAATACGAAACGGTACAAATAGAATAACATATATCTCGACACTTCCCCTCAAGGTGGAGCATAGATGTCAATCATGCTCAGCTTGGACGAAGATTTCTGGAACGGCCCTCGAAGTAACGCTTGGTAAAGATGTCTGCAGTTTGGTCCCCTGAGCTAACATGGGATGTAGAAATAAACCCCTTCTGAATCATATCTCGTATGAAGTGACGATCAACCTCAATGTGTTCGGTTCGTTCATGAAATGCTGGATTATTTGCAATAAATAGGGAAGCTTGATTGTCACATTCCAGAGCCATACGAAGAGGGACTTCTATATATAGATATGTAAGAACAGCTTTCACCCACATCATTTCTGTGCTGAGCTGGGCCATAGCCCTATATTCAGACTCAACACTGGATCTTGCTACAACCATTTGCTTCTTGCTTCTCCAAGAGACCAGAGAGTCTCCGACATACATAGCAAATCCAATGGTGGACTTCCTATCCTCGGGGCATCCTGCGCAATCTACATCTGCACATGCTGAAATAGTAATCTCCTTGTCTTTTTTGAACAACAGACCTGCACCTGGAGATGACTTAAGATACCTGAGTATCATATGTATAGCATCCATATGTACCTGGCGTGGTTGCTCCATGAACTGGCTCACCCGACTAACAGCAAAAGAGATATCGGGTCTTGTAATAGTAACATAGAAAAGCTTGCCAACCAGTTTTATGTATCTTCTCTTATCCACCTCATCAGTGTTGTCATCATATAATTTCATACTGGGATCCATGGGTGTAGTGGCAGGTCGGCAACCAAGCATTCCTGTTTTACTCAGCAGGTCAGTGGCATATTTCCTCTGGGTCATTACCAGCCCATGAGAATTTCTGGCGAATTCCAGTCCTAGAAAATATCTAAGAACTCCAAGGTCCTTGGTGACAAATTCACGACCCAGCATTTCTTTTGCCCTCTGAATTCCTTGTCCATCATCACCTGTAACCAAGATATCATCTACATACACCATAATTGCAATAATACCTCTAGATGTTTTCTGTACGAACAGGGAATGATCTGCATTGGAACGTCTGTACCCATGTTTTTCAAATAGGTATGAGAGCTTCTGGAACCAAGCTCTGGGGCTCTGCTTAAGGCCATAGATAAACTTATGAAGTCTACACACCTTAGAACACTCCCCCTCAACAGCAAAACCAGGTGGCTGTTGCATGTAGACTTCCTCTTGCAAGTCACCATATAAAAATGCATTCTTGACATCTAATTTGAATAGTGGCCAATCACGAGTAACCGCAACAGAGAGGAGGATCCGTAGGGTGGAATGGCGAGCAACTGACGAGAATGTATCAAGATAATCTACTCCATATGTCTGTGTAAAGCCACGAGCAACCATACGTGCCTTGTATTTGTCAATGCTGCCATCTGCATTCTGCTTAACCGTAAATACCCACTTGCAGCTCACTGTAAACACATCGGTAAGTACAGTAACAAGACTCCAGGTACCTCTTGACTGAAGAGCAGCCATTTCTTCTTCCATGGCTAAACGCCATCTACTATCCTTTAACGCATCTTAGTAATTCTGTGGAATATCCACCGCCGATAGTGCAATGACAAAGCTCCTAAATTCTCCAGATAAGCGATCAAAAGAAACAGTGGATGCTATAGGATATGTTGCGCTTCTGTTTCCGAAGTGCAATAGAAAGATCCAAATCACTTGCATCCTCGTTTGGCCTCTGTAACACATCCTGCTCAGGTAAATCGTCAGATCCATCAATATTGATAATATTCTCAGAACATATCTCAGGCGAGCTAGATGATGAACGGTGACCATGAGCAGAAGCAAGCCGACGGGTATAGTGGAATGGCAATGGGGAAACATGAACGGTAACAGGAGGTGTAGGGGATGGTAGTGGCGGAGGTGGTGATGGTAGTGGTGGAGGTGGTGATGGTGGTGGCATGTGTATAGCTTCATCAGTGCCAGAGGATACCAACTAATCACCTGTAGAAGAGAAGTACATAACAGACTCGAAAAAGGTAACGTCAGCACTAACAAAAATATCTCCTGCTCAATAGATCATAACACCTGTACCCCTTTTGTGTTCTGGAGTACCCAACGAAAGCACACTTGACAGCCCAAGGAGAGAGCTTGTCAATACCTGGAGATAACTGGTGGACAAAGGCCACCGAGCCTAACACACGGGGAGTGAGCGAGAACAATTCTCTTTCTGGAAAAACAAGGGAGAAAGGAATCTTCTCACCTAAGACAGACGACTGCTTAAGATTAATGAGATAACATGTTGTTAGGACAACATCGCCCCAGAAAGAATGAGGGGCATGACTCTGTATGAGAAGTGATATGGTGATATCAAGTAAGTGACGATGTTTCCTTTCTTCAACTCCATTTTGTTGGGAAGTATAGGCACAGGATGTTTGGTGGATAATCACTTGAGTTGAAAAATAATTGGAGAGAGTATGAGTACAAAATTCCAAGGCATTATAACTTCTCACAATCTTTACAGATGCAGAAAAAAACATTACGAACTTCATTGATGAAATTTATGATAATATTCCCCGCTTCAGACTTATTTTTTAATAAAAAGATCCAAGACACACGAGAAAAATCATCCACAATAACCATATAAAATATGTGTCCTTGATGATCAGGAACACGACTAGGACCCAGATATCGACATGAAACAACTCAAATTTTGAGCTACTACTCCGACTCTGACGACTGGGAAAGGTAGACCGATGGTGCTTTCCTAACTGACAAGCCTCACATTGGATGGACGTGTGAGGAGAAACCTGGGATAACATACGACACAGTTTTTGAAGCGGTAGATGTCCAAAGCGCAAGTGCCACGGGAGGGGGGAGACAGCAGGTAGAGAGGAGGCTCCGGCATAAGGGGTCCGACTACGACGATATAGGTTGCCTTGCTCATAGCCACGCCCAATCACGTTGCCCATAAGGTTGTCCTGAAAGATGAGAGAAGATGGATCAAAAATTGCTCGACAATGTAAATCCTTTGTAAGTTGGCTAATGGACAATAAATTCATAGAAAAATCAGGTGTGTGCAACACGTTTTTGAGGTGCATAGAGGGCGTCAGGCTAATCTCCCCCTGACCAGTGATAGCAAAATGCATCCTATTGGCAATAACCACAGTACGGCCTGGAGGAACCTATCGGTAGGCTGTAAGTAGACCTTGATTACCACACAGATGATGTGTGGCACCAGAGTCCATAATTCACTCTAAAGTATCTGATCCATTACTGCTAGTAAATGCATAAGTGCCACCTGAGGTACTAGTGGATGCAAAAGCAGCAACGTCGGAGTGATTATCAGAAGCAGGTACTGATGCAACGGGACCGGATGGAGGAATAATGCCCCTCAGATGGGCTACAAGATCATCAAAGCGTTGATCCAGAGATGAAGCAGATGGGGGCTCAATCTGTTCAGCTACTTGTGCGGAAGCAGGAAATCCATGTTTGGAGTAGCACGTGTCTTCGGTATGCCCAGAACGGTGGCAAAAGGTGCATGATGGCCGAACACGACCCCTCTACCCCGAGGTCCACAAACACAGAACTGATGATGACCCCCACGACCTCGATTCGCTGCCATGGCTGAGGTGGTCTGATTTGCAGTGGATGAAGGAACAGTAATACGGCTCAGTCTGTGAAATGCTTCCTCCATCGGAGGAATGGTGGAGTCTGCCAAGATCTGGGAACGTGCAACCTCGTACTCTGGATCTAGAGCCGCTAGAAATACACAAACCATAGTGGCATTCCTGTAGGTCTTCTGTTGCTCAGAAGTGGTTGTGAGAGGCATGAAGCTGTAAAGCTTCTCAAACATTCCTTGTAAAGATGTATACAATGAGTGTAGAGGCCGTCCATTCTGCTTGATGGTAAAGATGTCATGCTGGAGTTGCAGAACCTTCGTCTCATTCTTTGCATGTGAATATGTAGCAGCCAGAATATCCCACATTGCTTTTGTAGTGGGCTGATGGAGAATATCATTGGCAATCTCAATTGTCAGGATTCCTAATAGCCAAACCTTAGCATACGCATCATCTGCCTCCCATGAGGCATTGACCTCAGTCTTCTCAGCAGGCTCTTCTTCAGTAAGAATGTGCTTCTTACCGGTTGACTTCATCATACTCATGAACTGCATTGCCCACAGTTCGTAATTTGACCCATCCATTTTCACAATAGGCGCTGGACCTCTAAAGGCGCCTGTAGAGGGATGTCTGCCTTGCTTTCTAACATTATGATAATAGAAGACTAGGATAGTAGACTGAATGTATGATCGTCTACACAGACATTAACGGGTTTAGTTGCATGTGTAGACTCAAGCAACCAAACCCATTAACTTGGAAACGCGCGCGCGGAACAAGGGCTGAAGCCGCACGCGCGCTGACCTAGGGTTGCACGCTCAAGGAAACTGAGGTCGTACGGGACTAGGGCCGCACGGGAACCAGGGGATTCACGCGCACAGGAACGCGTACAGATGCGTGCATAGGGGATGGCGGCTCCGAGGCTGGGACCGAGCGACGTCGAGGCTGGAACCGAGAGAGGCGCGGGGCCTAGCGCGGCGTTGGAGGCAGCACGAGGCCGAGCAGGGCCAGGGCTGAGGGCAGCGCGAGGCGGGGAGGCACGTGTGCGGAGGGCTCGAAGGTGGAGGCTAGGGTTAGGGTTTGGTTCGAGAACTCCAGTCTAGGACCGTCGCTCTGATACCATGTTGGGAAAAATAAGAGACTTGTTTATTCCATACGCCCTAGGCTCTCTTATATAGGAGAGTAGCCTATGGGTAAAATACATCAAGAGTCCAAAAGAAAAGAGAAAATACGAAACGGTACAAAATAGAATAACATATATCTCTACAAATATCATTAGCTATCTCCACGGACACCATCCCAGACAGCCAGACACTTGCATAAGCGCCATCTGCCCCCCATGAGGCATTAACCACGGTCTTGGTGATTGGTTCGTCCTGCGTCAGAATGTGCTTCTTACCATTATACTACATTAGGCTCATTAATTGCATAGCTCATAACTCATAATTAGTCCCATTTATCTTGACAATGGGTGATGGACCTTTAAAAGTACCCACGGACAGGACGTCAACCTTGGAGTCGACCATGTTGTCTGAAATGATGACGACTGCTACAAAGACTGGGGCACTAGACAAGGATGAACGTGTCTATACAAACATGCACGAAGATGGTTGTGGGTGTAAACTCATACCACATCTTCTTCCATCCGTTAGAGATTTCTCTGAGTAGCTAGGGTGGTTTAGAAGATCAAAACCATCCTAAAATACTCGAAATCAGATTGAACAATGAATCAAATCACTATTAACAATGATTTCCAAGCCTCAACGAACTCTTGTGGTGCCCTCAGGAGTTAACAACAACCCCTAGGGATGGCGGAGAGTCGCCTCTAAACAAGAAGAAGCGGGGAGGTGCGGCGGCGACTAATGGTTGTTGCAGTTGTTGCTACCATGTTGACGGCGACAGCATATGGTTGTTGCTGCTTCCACTGTTTGATAGCGGTAGCTGCGACAACGGCCTATATGTATTGCAGTCGAGAGGGGAGATGTCCCCTTAGGTGTGGAAGGAGACAACTACGGCACAGGCTCCGGTCTAGGATTGTCACTCTGATCTCACGTAGAAAGGACAAAAAGATTCCATTGTATTTCAATGAGACCCTAGGGCTCTCTTATATAGGAGAAAAATCCTAAGGAAAAATTACATAAAGTAGTCAGAGGAATAAGTAAATATAAATAAAGAAGAAACAAAAACATCTATCTCAACATCTGTAAACACGAATCTTGATGTAAGGTATGGTCCCAACCCATCCATATTTGGTTAGGGATATGCTCGATGTTTCGTTGGCGAGGTAGTCGACGAAGCCAAGGTTGGGCAAAGGCGATTGGATTCAGTTTGAGATGAACAAGTGTTCTGGGGTGGTAAGCATGTTAATCGAATTCCAAGGGTTTTTGTGTTGGATTCAAATAAAGATGCATATGTTACAAAGTGTAGGGACAAGGGGATATGGTTCCCATCATTTTGCTTGGGCTTCTTGATCCTTCAATTGCATGATACTTGGATTTGATGCATGAGTTGGTGTAGGGTCCTTTAAAGGTGCCACAACTACTAAATCTAGGTATATGAGAGATATAGTGTGAATTATATAATTCTTACATCCGATGTGACCTCAAGATGAGAGGTTGAGGCTCAGAATTACATATTAATATGGCAAGCTCCTAAACCTACACATATGAAGATCTATATATGGCAGCTGATGAAGGGTATCCTCGTGTCGAAGGAGTTCAAAGCCAAATGGTCATGAACGACGTTGTGTGTAGCAGAGAAAACAAAAAAAATACATGCACATGTATTTAAGAGATTCACCCTTAGCTAGCAGTAATCGGTTTCACTATAAGTGGAGAAAGGAGAATATATAGGATACAAAAAACCCTAACCATGGGAAGTTTATAAAGTTCTAGTAGAAACGGATTCCAAAAACAAACGGATCCATTTACCTTGGGAAGTTTTGTTGGGAAAAGAGAATAAGTTATATTCAATGGAACCCTAGGCTCTCTTATATAGGGGAGAGACCTATGGATAAATTACATAAGATAGGAAAAGAAAAAAAATAAACTAAGAACTTGATACATAGACATAAATATATATCTCTACACTCCCCCTTAAGATAAGGCATAGATGCCAATCATGCTTAGCTTGGATGAACACTTCTGGAATGGTCCTCTGAGAAGTGCCTTGGTAAAGATATCTGTAGTTTGGTCCCCTAAGCTGACATAAAAAGTGGAAATGAAGGCCTTCTGGATCATATCTCTTATATAGAGGCAATCAACCTCGATGTACTTCGTCCTTTGTGAAATGCAAGATTATTTGCAATAAATAGAGCAGCCTGATTGTCACATTTTAGTGACATGGGAAGAGAAACATCTATGTGTAAATCTACTAGTACAGCTCGGATCCACATTATTTCTGTGCTTGCCTGAGCCATAGCTCTGCATTCAGATTCAGCACTAGATCGGGCCACCACAGTATGTTTCTTGCTTTTCCACGAAACAAGAGAGTCTCAGACTCTCAAACAAATATAGCAAATCTCGTTGTGGACATCCTATCGTTGGGACACCCTGCATAGTCTGCATCTGCACATGCTAAGATAGTAATGGTTTCCCCTTTTCTAAATAATAGTCATGCCCTTGGAAATGATTTAAGATACCTTAGTAACATTTGTATAGCATCTATATGCACCTGACGAGGTTGCTCCATAAACTGGCTAACCCGACTGATAGCAAAAGAAATGTCGGGTCTAGTGATGGTAAGATAGAGAAGCTTTCCCATCAGTTCTATGTATCTTGTCCTGTCTACCTCATCAGTATTATCATCATACAGTTTCATGCTTGGATCCATTGGTGTGGTAGCAGGTAGACATCCAAACATACATGTTCATTAGCAGATCAGTAACATTTTTTCTCTGAGTCCTTACAAGCCCTTGCTGATTTTTGGCAAACTCCAATCCCAGAAAATATCTAAGAATACCAAGATCCTTGGTAACAAATTCACGGTCCAGAAACTTTTTTGCCTTTTTTATTCCTTGCATATCATTTCCTGTAATGAATATATCATCAGCATATACCATAATAGCAATTGTACCTTTGGAGGTTTTCTGTGTGAAGAGAGAATGATCCGCATTCGACCTTTTGAACCCCTACTTTTCAATCACATTTGAGAGCTTCTGGAACAAAGCTCTTGGGTTTTGCTTAAGGTTGTATATTGCCTTATGAAGTCTATACACCTATGAACACCCCCCCTGCCACAAATCCCGGCGGTTTTCGCATGTAGACTTCCTCCTGAAGATCGTCGTACAGAAAAGCATTCTTAACATCAAGCTAAAACAGGGGCCAGTCACGAATCACTGCAAGTGATAAAAGAATTCGTAGACTAGAGTGTTGTGCAACCGAAGAGAAGGTGTCGTGATAATCCACATCATATGTTTAAGTAAAGCCCTGTGCCACAAGTCTAGCCTTGTAAGATCAATGCTCCCATCTGCATTCTGCTTTACCATAAATACCCACTTGCAGCTGACTAGAAACGCCCTGAAGGAGGCAGGGACCATGCTCCATGTACCTCTCGAGTGTAAAGCTGTCATTTCTTCCTCCATAGCTAAACACCACCGACTATCCTTCAATGCCTACTCGTAGGTATGTGGTATGTCCACGGTAGACAACGCAACAGCAAAGCATCTTAAGTCACCCGTCAGACGATCAAATGTGACATGAGAAGCAACTGGATATGAAGCACATGTACGCTTCTGCTTCCTAATAGCAATTGGTGCATCAAGATCTTCACGAGTTCTACAGATAACCTTGTCATTAGCCTCCTGTAATGATACCTGCTGAGAAACATTTGCATTCCCATCGTCACAAATAATGTATTCGGAGCAAACATGAGGTGTGCTTGATGATGGGCCATGAGCATGAGCAGGTCTTCGACTGTAGTGTTTAGGTAGTGATGGAACATGGACAATGGGTGGTAGTGATGGGACTCACGGAGGTGATGGGGGCAGTAATGGTTGTTGAGATAATTATATGTCTTTGTCTTTATTTATATTTTTCTATTTCTCTAGTCTTCGTTATTGTTAGAAAATAGGAATACGGAAGCAGAATGATAAACAGAGCACGAAGAACAAAAATATAAACATGAACACCAAGATTTTTACGTGGAACCCTACTCCCTAAGGAACGAGATGAAACTACGGGAGAAGGCAAAGGGTTGATAGTCTATTGCTTTTTCTCCATGGATAAATGGATGTTCTATATATAGCCCCACTGAGTCTCAACATCTCCCAACTGGTAGATGTGGGACTAAAGACTTGGATGTGGTAAATGGATCCTGGAGTGATCCATTTACCCATCTCTCGTATAAATGACGCATAACCAAATACTCAAACACTCCCCCTCAAGTTGGACCATGCAATACTCAGCTTGGACAAACAGAAAGAAAACTGAACTCATGCTACAAGACACTACAGACAATATCAACTCAACGCGCACAACTGTCGGATGTTGTCGATGGCATTGATTCTCATGCCGTGCAAGTGATGAGGACGAACGGGCTAGAGTGTGAGTCAAACTGAATCTCCTCGTCGGAGAGCATGTGCTTTGTACTACATCTGTCAGAGTCAAGGCAACTGAAATGAGTCTCTACACGGAGAACTCTGGCCCGCCATAATATGTGAATAACTGTTCATCTCAGAAAAGGGCCGAAAAGAGCATCACTAATTATCCATACGTAGATCTCTGAAGATGGGTCTCTCTCATATGGACCAAAAATAGATTCTCTCATAGGAACCTCGGAAGGATATCGTAGTGGAGTTCACGATCGTTGGAGGATGGAGTCTGAAAAAGTCTCCCCATCGGAGAACTGGGTCTCTCCCATCTGGCACAGAGAATGGTACTCTACTCTGGAGTCCCTGTGACACCACATGAAAACTCTGGCCAACATGGCATAGGGAATGGGATCTCTACTCTGGAGTCCCTATGGAACATATGAAAACCCTGGCCGAAACACAAAAGATGGGGACCACGACAAATGATGGCATACAAGTACACATTTGAAAAGACCGCATACATGTGTGTGTCGGAAACTGAGGACTTGGAACCAATCGTCGTGTCTGAAACTGCGCATCACACTGTAGACTTGGAATATGAATGTCGATTTTGAAACTGCGCGTGGAGAATCTGAGTGAATATGATAAACTTGTAGAGTCTGAAATCTGAATGGTCTGGAATCTGACTTCTGAATCTGTAACTGACCTGTGACTCTATACAACACTCCCCCTTTCTCCAATACTAGTCGGAATAAATGATATCAACTATGTTGGGAGAAGACAATAAAATGGGAAAAACATGAAAGCAATAAGCCGATAATCATCATTTTTTTCTCAGCTTTTCTTCTCACATTTTTAAACATTTTCTTAGGTCTTTTCATATTTTTTTGGCTTTAAATCAACATTTTTTTAAGTCATTTCATCTCCTTTTTTCGGCTTTTCATTTTTCTTTCTTCACATGGATTTTTTTGTACGATTATATATATATATATATATTGAAAACTCTCGTCCCACAGTGGGCCCAAACTACACCTGCTCCCATTTGTTTTTCAAAACAGGCCTTTTTTTTAATGAGACCTCTCCCATTTTTTTAATAACGGCCCAACCGGGGCCCTTTTCTGGCTATCGCAGACTTAGGGTTCCACTTGGACCCCACTTTCAAATGTCGCCCCCGATGGGGGGTCTCCAATCGTGTTGGAATGTCGAGACGGAATAGCGCCGTTGTCGGATCTCCGACACGAATTGCGCGTACGATAGGGCTGGAGGCTGGAGCTACTCGAGGTTGCAAGGGGAAGGAATGCCACATGGATCTGGAGGGGTCGATGGTGTCGCTGCCATTGCAACTGCTACACATGATGGAGGAGGAGCTACTCGCGCAAAGGCCTAGGGTACAAGCGGCACCGTTTTTTGGAGAAAAGGGAGGTGGGCCTCCTCCTGGAGATGCATCGAGTTCGGACTCGCCGCCTGGAGGCTTCCTGGAGAATGGGGATAGCGATGGAAGAGCTCGTCGCCTACGAAGATGTGGCTGCCTGGAGCATAGCACCAGATCTACGCCACTGCCTGCGCTGGAAATCAGGAATAGGGAGGCGATGGAACTCTTGGCACGCTTGAGAAGAGGCCGCCATAGGCATCTACTGCTGGAGACTTGCGATAAGGATGGGCTCGCGATGTACGCGCCTGAAGCAGAACTGTGCCTAGCGCCGCCTGGGTTCTCGTGCCAAATTTTTTGTTACTGGAGATGCGTCGTGCGATGAATGACCGAGAACAGAGCACCATTGCACATGCGCCTGGAGCATGCATAACTAGTTCTTTCGCAAGATTTGCTTGGACTTCATCTTCTTTTTAGATATGCTTGTGCGCCTGCGACCTGGAGGTCGGGGGCATCCCAGTAAGATACAAGCAAGGCCTGGAGATGAACATAATGTCGATAGAGATTTCTGAACAGAACTACAGTTCCAGGAATCGTGGAATCGTTGACAATGATCGCTGAGCAAAAAATAAGATTTTAATAGAAACCCTAGAACTTGAACTTGAACCATCTCAAATATGATAATCTTCAAGAACAAAGAATCAAATCTTGACAAAATATTAGGGTTTCAACAGAAATCCTATAAGCAAATCTCAAACATGAATAAAGAACATAAACACCTCGAGAGTCAAAGCTGCTCTGATACCATGTTAGAAAATAGGAATGCGGAAGTGGAATGATAAACAAAGCATGAAAAACAGAAAAATAAACATGAACGCCAAGTTTTTTACGTGGAACCCTACTCCCTAAGGAGCAGGAAGAAACCACGGGAGAAGGCCTCAAAGGATTGATAGTCTATTACTTTTTCTCTATGGATACAATGGATGTGGGGGTCTATATATAGCCCCTACTAAGTCTCCACATCTCCCAACTGGTAGATGTGGGACAAAAGACTTGGATGTAGTAAATGGATCCTGTAGTGATCCATTTACCCATCTACCATATAAATGATGCATAACAAAATACCCCAACAGTTATGTAATTTCTCCCTGGAGCTTTTCTCCTATATAAGGAGCTCTAGGGCTACAAGGAATACAATTCATCTTTCACGTCTTTCCACAATGATGAAGGTGGTGAAGGGGGTGATAAGGTTGGTGGAGACTCATTGATGGTGGATGCATGTAAATTTCATCATCAGAATCTGAGGATGTCAGTCAGTCACCTGCAGGGGAGAAATACATGATTGATTCAAAAAACCGCGCTAACATAGTACTTCCTGCCTAACAAATCATAACACCTATATCCCTTTTGTGTCCTGGAATACCCGACAAAGACACATTTGACAGCCCTAGGAGAGAGCTTGTCAATACCTTGACACTATCGATAGACAAACACGATAGATCCAAACACGCAAGGGGTACTAAGAGAGAACAACGCCTTGTTTGGAAATACAAGAGAAAAAGTTATCTTCTCTCACGACATGGCTGAGGGCATACGGTTCACAAGATAGCGCGCCATAAGGACAGCATCAACCCAGAACGAATGCGGGGCACGACTCTGAATAAGGAGAGTACGGGTGGCATCAAGTAAGTAACGATGCTTCCTTTCAGCAACATCGTTCTGTAGAGAAGTGTATGCGCATGATGTTTGATGAAGAATACCATGAGATGAGAAGAATTGTGGTAGCACACGAGTACTGTTGGAAGAATAATAGTTATTTATTCTGAGAACCCTAGGGTCTCTTATATAGAGATAACCCATGGGTAAATTACATAAGACAGAACATAGAATAATAGAAAAGACAAACGGTACATGGACTACATAATTCTTTCGATACTCCCCCTCAAGATGGAGCATAGATATCAATCATGCTCAGCTTGGAAGTACACTTCTGGAATGGTCCTCTGAGTAACGGTTTGGTGAAGATGTCGGCAGTCTGCTCCTCAGAACTAACATATGAAGTAGAAATCAGCCCCTTCTGGATCACGTCTCTGGTGTAGTGACAGTCTACTTCAATATGCTTGGTTCTCTCGTGAAAGGCAGGATTATTGGCAATGAACAGTGCGGCTTGATTATCACATTGTAGCTGCATGGGTAGAGGTACATCTACATGCAAGTCTTCTAATACAGATCGGACCCACATCATTTCCGTGCTAGCTTGTGCCATAGCCCTATATTCAGATTCTGCACTGGATCTAGCCACAACTGTTTGTTTCTTGCTTTTCCAAGAAACTAGAGAGCTACCCACAAACACAGCAAACCTTGAGGTAGACTTTCGGTCCTTAGGGCATCCTGCATAGTCAGCATCCGCACATGCAGAAACAGATAAATTGGTTTCCTTTCTGAACAACAATCCTGTGCCTGGAGACGATTTAAGGTATCTGAGTACCATATATATAGCATCCATATGTACCTGTCTCGGTTGTTCCATAAACTGGCTTACCCGGCTAACTGCAAAGGCAATATCAGGTCGGGTTATAGTTATGTAAAGAAGCTTCCCCACCATTTCTCTATACCTTCTCTTGTCAACTTCTTCTGTATCATTATCATACAATTTCATGCTAGGGTCCATAGGAGTAGTAGACGGTCTGCATCAAACCATGCCCGTCTCAACAAGCGTATCTGTAATATATTTCCTCTGGGTCATTACTAGACCCTGTGCATTCCTGGCGAACTCCAATCCCAGGAAGTATCGTAATGTACCAAGGTCCTTTGTAACAAATTGACGACCCAGTACTGCTTTGATCATCTCTATCCCCTTAACATCATCTCCTGTAACCAAAATGTCATCAACATATACCATGATGACAACTGTACCTCGTGTAGTCCTATGGATGAACAGTGAGTGATCTGCATTGGATCTCTTGAATCCATGTTCTTCAATCAGATGGGAAAGCTTCTGAAACCATGCCCTTGGGCTCTGTTTAAGTCCATAAATGGCCTTATGAAGTCTGCACACCATATGATTCTCCCCCTCAGCAGCAAACCCCGGAGGCTGCTGTATGTAGACTTCTTCCTGCAGATCTCCATACAAGAATGCATTTTTAACGTCTAACTGGAACAAGGGCCAATCACGTACCACAGCTACAGACAGAAGAATACGAAGAGTGGAGTGACGGGCGACTGGAGAGAAAGTATCCATATAGTCCACTCCATAAGTCTGAGTGAAACCTCGCGCCACTAGCAGTGCCTTGTATCGATTAAGGCTACCATCTGCATGATACTTAACAGTGAATACCTATTGCAACAAACAACAGAAGCTCCTGAAGGAGCGGGAACCAAGCTCCATGTGCCCCTCGACTGTAGGGCACCCATCTCCTCCTCCATTGCAGACCGCCAGCAATCAGATTTCAAGGCATCCTAATAGGTCTTTGAAATCTCCACTGAAGATGAAGCCACTGCAAATCTCTGAAAGTCCCCTGTGAGGCGATGAAAGGAGACCTGTGAGGCAAGAGGATACGTAGCATATCTACGCTTCTGCTTTCTCATCGCAATAGGAACATCTAGGTCATTAACCACTAAACTCGTCGGAGCAGATTCGCCTTGCAATGATACATCCTGCATAGGCACACTATTCGACCCATCATTAGTAGTAACATCAGAACATACCTGGGGCGTGATGGATGATTGGCGTGGAGCATGAGCAGGACCAGGTCGACAGGTATAAAATTTAGGTAGTGGCGAGACAAGGGATTTTGGTAGAGGTGGTGGTGGTGGAGGAGGTGACACAATGTTAGGAACTGGATCGGACAATGGAGGACTCGCCGTAGCAGGAGGAGGAACATAGACCTCATCAGTAGATGTGTTAGATACCAATCTGTCACCTGCAGGTGAAAATACATAACAGACTCGAAGAAAGTGACATCAACACTGACAAGGTATTTCTTGTTAACTGGATCATAGCAACGATATTCCTTCTGCGTCCGAGAATACCCCACGAAGACACATTTGACAGCTCTAGGTGAGAGCTTGTCAAGACCTGGTGATATGTGATGAACGAATGCAACAACTCCAAAAACACGAGGGGTGAGTGAGAATAATTCCTTATCTTGAAAAACAACAGAAAGAGGAATTTTCTCACCAAGTACCGTGGACGGCATATGATTTACCAAGTAGCAAGCTGTAAGGACGGCATCTCCCCAAAAAGAAATGGGAGCACAACTTTGGATAAGTAGAGTACGGGTAATGTCAAGAAGATGACGATGTTTTCTCTCAGCAACTCCGTTCTGTTGGGAGGTGTAGGCACGTGTAGTTTGGTGTATAATGCCTTTAGACCAAAGATATTGTGAGAGAGACCGAGTACAAAATTCCAATGCGTTATCAGTACGAACATATTTCACATTGGATGAAAAGACATTGTTTACTTCATTGATAAGATTTTTAATAACATCACCAGCTTCAGATTTATTTTTTAGCAGGAAAACCCACGACAGACGAGAGAAATCATCAACCACGACAAGATAAAACATGTGCCCCTGGTGATCAGGGACACGACTGGGACCCCAAATATCAATATGGAGTAACTCAAAAGGGGAGGCACTGCTCCGACTCTGACGACTCGGGAAGCTAGCTCGATGATGCTTCCCTAACTGACAAGCTTCAAACTGGAAGGACGAACTTGGAGATATCTGAGGCAAAAGGTGACGCATCTTCTGTAGAGGAAGGTGACCAAAGCGTAGGTGCCAAGTATAAGGAGAGACAGATCCAACAGCATGAGAAGAGACTACAGCATATGAACTCCGGTTCAGACGATAGAGACCATCCTGCTCAGATCCACAACCAATCACCCTGCCCGTTAGAATGTCCTGAAATATAAGAGAAGATGGATCAAAAATAGCACGACAATACAAATCTTTTGTAAGCTGACTAATAGAGAGTAAGTTCATCGAAAATTCAGGGGTGTGTAAGACATTCTTGAGACGCATGGAAGAGGATAGCAAGATCTCCCCCTGTCCAACAATGGGGGAATGAGTTCCATTTGCAATGATCACCGACCTCCCTGGAGGAATCTCTCTGTATGAGATAAGTCTGTCTCTGTCTCGACATAGATGGCGCGTAACACCAGAGTCCATGATCCAATCGGAGATGTCTGAACTATAACATGTGGTAAAGGAACAGGCACTACCTGAGGTACTAGCCGTGGCAGAGGTACTAGCAGAAGCAGACGCAACTATATTGGAAGGGCCTCCAGAAGAATCTGTAGAAGTAGGAGGCATAATATCCCGTAACCGAGTGACGAGTTCTTCAAATCTCTGATCTGAAGTAGAGGATGATGGAGATGCAACATGTTCTGCCACCCGCGCTGATGCTGGAAAGCCATGCATCGAATAGCACGTATCCTCCGAGTGACCTGGACGGTGACAAAAAATGCACGGTGGACGGGACCGACCACCACGACCTCCTGTTCCACGACCACGGCCACGAAATGAAGAGGAGGAACCACCTCTCCCTCTGGAAGAAGCCATCGCAGAGGGAGGTGGTGTAGATGTGCTGGATGGAACAGAGATGCGGCTAAGCCTCCGGTAGACCTCCTCCATAGGAGGAATGGTAGCATCTGCAAGTATCTGAGATCTGGCCGCATCATATTCAGGATTAAGAGCCGCAAGAAGGACTCCTACCATGGTGGCATTACGAAATGTCTTCTGCTGCTCTGGTTTGGCCGTCAAAGGGATAGTGCTATAGAGCTTCTCAAACATCCCCCTAAGGGATGTATATAAGGAATGAAGTGGCTGTCCATTCTGCTTCATGGTGAATATGTCGTGTTGCAGTTGTAGCATCTTGGTTTCGTTCCAGACCTGTAAATATGTCGCTACAAGAATGTCCCACATCGCTTTAGCGGTGGGCTGATGGAGAACATCATTAGCAATCTCCGTTGACAACGTGCCTGACAACCAGACTTTGGCATACGAATCATCAGCATCCCACAAGGCATAAATCCCTGTCTTCTCTGCTGGCTCATCTTCGGTAAGAATGTGCTTCTTACCGTTTGACTTCATGAGACTCATGAACTGCATCGTCCAGAACTCGTAGTTCGAACCATCCATCTTTACTATTGGCGCGGGACCTTTGAACGCGCCTATGGAAGGAATATCTACCTTGGATTCTGACATATAGCCGCAAGAGAAGAACTAGGGTTCGTAGACAGAGTGATAGATGTCTACAGAAACTGCAAAGGATTCGAGTCCGTATGTAGACGTTACGCACCCAAATCCATAAATTCGGCGACGGAGGAGGCTACGACCAAGCCGGCAGAGGGCGTACCGGTGCCGGCTAGACCAGAGCCGGCAGGGGGCGAGTGGCAAGGCCGGCTAGGGCACGGCAGGAGGCGGCAGTGGGGGCCTGAGGGCGAGGGCCTGGAGGCCTGACTGTAGGAGGTGGGGGCCTGGCGACCTGACGGCGGGAGATCCCGGGGAGGGGGCGGGAGGCGGAAGCGAGGTCGGAGGCGGGGAGCCCTGCAGCGGCGGAAGGAGAAAGGGGGCCCGACGGCGGAACGAGAGAGGAGAAGGAGGGCGGGTGGGATGAGAGGGAGCCATTAGGGTTTAGGCTCGGATACAATGTTGGAAGAATAATAGTTATTTATTCTGAGAGCCCTAGGGTCTCTTATATAGAGATAACCCATGGGTAAATTACATAAGACAGAACATAGAATAATAGAAAAGACAAACGGTACACATACTACATAATTCTTTCGACGAGTACAAAATTCCAATGTATAATCAGTACGCACGGTTTTGACAGAGGTAGAAAACACATTCTGCACTTCCTTAATAAAATTCATAATAGTACTTCCAGCTTCAGATTTATTTTTCAACAAGAAAACCCAAGACAGACGGTCCACTGCAACTAAATAGAACATGTACCCCAAATAATCGAGAACACGACTAGGACCACAAAAGACAACATGAAAAATCTCAAAAGGGGAGTTGTTTCTCCAACTTTGACGACTAGGGAAACAGACAGATGATGCTTTCCCAACTGACATGCTTCACAACTGAAGGATGAGCGAGATATAACTTGGGGAATGACTTGACACAACTTCTGAAGTAGAAGATGATCGAAGCGCATATGCCACAGGAAAGAAGAGGCCAGTCCGGGGGAATGAGAGGATACTCCAGCATATAGGGTTCGGACCAGTCGATAGAGACCGCCATGCTCACGGCTACAACCAATCACCCTGCCTATAAGAATGTCCCGAAATATAAGAGACCAGTGGGAAAATATAGCTCGACAATGTAGATCCTTAGTAATCTGACTAATAGACAATAAGTTCATTAAGAAGTCAGGAGCATGCAGCACATTTTGCAACCGCATAGATGGTGTCAAGTTGATCTTCCTGTGTCCTATAATTGGGAAATGAGTCCCATCTGTTATAATCACAGTCCTCCCTGGAAGAACATGTCTGTAGGTTGTAAGCTGATCTCTAATCTCCACATAAATGGTGTATCATGCCAGAATCCATGATCCATTATGTAATATCCGAACCATAACAAGAAATAAAGGCGTGAATGCTACCTGATGTACAGGCTCACCCAATGGCAGCAATATCCGAGTTGTTCTCAGAACTAAGGGAAGAAGTGCTGATTGGAGGTATAATGTCTCTCAGACGAGACACAATCTCATCATATCTCTGATCTGACGAGGATGAGGTTGCATGAGGAGTGACTTGCTCTGCTACACTGGCTGATGCTGGGAAGCCATGCTTAGAGTAGCATGTCTCCTCTGCATGACTAGATCGGCAACAGTAGGTACAGATGAGTCCATGACCCGGACCACTTCTATCATGCGGTCCACGTCCACGAAACTGCGAGCCCTCTTCCACGGGAGGCTGCTATGGCAGAGGAATGTGTCTTTGGAGCAGGGATTGAGATGTTGTACCTGCTCAATCGACGAAAGGCTTCCTCCATGGGAGGAATCGTAGCATATGCCAGTTTCTAAGAGGAGGCTGCCTCGTACTATGAATCAAGAAATGCCAGAAAAACATCAACCAACATCGCATTCCGATACGTCTTCAACTGCTCTGGAATCGTCGTGAGAGGCATGAAGCTATGAAGCTTCTCAAACATTCCGCGTAAGGCAATATAGTGAGCATGAAGTGGCCGTCCATTCTACTTTATAGTGAATATATCATGCTGAAGCTGTGAAATCTTAGTCTCATTCTATGCATGGGAATATATGGCGGCAAGTACATCCCACATGGCTTTGGCAGTGGGTTGATGAAGAACATCATTTACAATCTCTGGTATCAAGGTATCAGATAACCAGACATGAGTATATGTGTCATCAGCATCCATGAGGCATTCAACCATGTCTTCTCTGCCGGCTCTTCCTTAGTAAGAATATGTTTCTTACCCATTGGCTTCATTAGTCTCATGAACTGCATGGTCCAGAGCTCGTAATTCGTCCCATCTATCTTATCAATCGACGTTAGACCTCTGAAAGCGTCGGTGGTAGGGATATCGACTTTGCTCTCTGACATAATGCCCGATGCAGAAGAACCAATGTTTGTAGACTAATGAATATATGTCTACACAAACATCTAGGGTTTTGATAGCATGTGTAGACCTATGCAATCAAACCCATCTTAATCGGAAACGAGCGTCTACACTCGGAAGGGGCAGTGAGAGGGTTGCCAAGGAGAATAGGAGACGATTGGGTCTACCACCATGAAGGCAGGTCTGCTTGGGGAGGGGTTGTTGCCGCAGGATGGGAGCCGCCAAGATGAGAGCCATCGAGGGGCGCTGGAAGTGGCGGCTGAGATGGAGTTGCCCCCGACTATGAGGCCCGCTCCTTCTCGGATCTGGAATACCCGTTTACATATCATCGGCAGTATCATGTTCGCTAAAGATCACATTTAAGTTCTGAAAATTAGGGGAATTTTTTTTACATGAACGAATGACATTCACAAATTAACTAATAAGCCACAAAGCTACACTATGTCACAATTATATTGCATAAAATTCCGTAGCAGTTGGCATGTAACAACCGAAATTGCATTATGTACATGCATCCCAATTATAGCAGAAGAGAAATAAAAGCATAAAATATTTTGAATAAACTATAGTATATGTACCTGATAATTGTAACTGCAGAAGCTGATGTTCAACTCTCCCAATACAACGGTGCAGGTATTTTGCCTGCAATCCATGGAATAGGGAGAAAAGAACATCAACAAACGTTGAGTACATCTAATTAATTAAAATTAACAGGAATTTAGTGGTTCCAAAAGAAAGCAAGTAATTTGGCCTTTACAATTGAAATTTAAAGCTACTTGCAATGAAACAGGCTTTCAAGTTGTTTGGTATGTAAAACCCCAGTATACTCATCCTACACTCATTACCCACATAATCATTTATATATAAATATCATATGGTCCAGATTTAAGTCATTGCATTTCTATTAATTATAATATAAGTTTGATTGGTCTTGAGAATGTAAATGATGAGACTCTGATATGATCATTATCTCTATTTAATGCTTATAATGATGTTTAAGAATCTTTTGGATTGATCATAGTAAGGGTATCTGATGGATCTAGGGCTTTGATTCTTTTCTTGTTGATTTTCTCAAGCTTAGTGGATAGTCTGTGGTCTTGGTCTGGGTAAGACCTCACACTATGACTCTAAGGTAGTAAAGAAGCCTTAGGGTTGGGATGCCTCCGTAGGCATGCGGTGAAGTAAAATGCATCCTAACTAAGTTCCCAACACGTCCACTAGCTATTTTAAACAACTGTGATAGTAACTTGTAGTCTGATAAGGATGATTTTCATGATATGGTCTTTTCTCTTTGTCAGGAATTATTGGCAGAAAAGTAACTAGTTCAACGGAAACCAACTCAATTGTAACCAATTCAACTGCAATTCAACTTTAGCCAAACTCAATTGTGACTCAATCCAATCTCAAATGTAACTTTTCCAAATTCAATTGTAATGTAACTTTTCCAGATTCAACTGTAACTGATTCAGATGTAGCCATAGAGGATTCATATGTATACATGGATGATTCGGATGTAGCATCGCCAAGTCTGCTGGTGAAAAATAAACAAAACTCAAGCGATGAGGTAGCCTACAAAAGGCTCTTCCGTCTCGCCCTCTAATTGGAAGGCGGTCCAATAGAGGGATAGGTCTACTCCAAAACTACGCCACTGAGACGGGTGAGAGGGACTCTCCGGAAAAGTCACTCTAAAAGAAAAACTGGCCCGACCGGTACGGGCTAACGAGCTCGAAAAACTAAAACCAAGGGTCCTCCAGCCTAGGTACCCTAAAGAACAAGGGTCAGCGGAACTGGTCTTTAAAAGAAACCCTGTGGATCCCAGAGAGGCGTAAAAACTGCGAGCGCTCGCGAAAAGAACCGATAAAAAGACTGGGATCCTAGACCCGCGCACTAAGCGGTCACTGCCCTAACTGGGCTTCCTATCTCCCGCCCAGCTGAGGGTCACTGCACCCTCGCACAGTCAGGTGTAAAGGTCAACATGACTGGCACTCTTAATTATTAATCACTGAGTCATCATCACGGACTTGATTCCTCATCCTTTCTCAATCTCTGTTTTGGTTGACTGTACAGATCTAGGTCTTTTGTCAATAAAATAGGCAATATTGATCTATAGTCAGTTGATTATGCCTAAAGGATTCATTCATGAAAATGATCGATCTTTGTAGTCATATTTTATTATTTCTAACTTTTGAGATCATCAGATATTCATTGGATTTGGATCTAAATTTGATTTGATGCAGAAATTCTATTTTTCTTAGTTAACCTATAATTTAGTGGCATAATTATTGATCCAACTTTTATAAGTCTCTTGTATGAAAATACCCCAATTCTCTCAATTTGAGCATCTATCAAACATATGTATCCATAAGCGGTCAATGCCTATCAGCGACCATAATCCCAAGGACATATAAGGTTGTATTCCAAAATGACTAGTTAAGGGAAATGATGCTGACTAAGATATATTAGTTTCTAAAGGCATATAGACTCTTTTTAAGTGCTGCTTCAGATGCACTTGCAAGTTGTTGGGTCTTCATGGTCAAGCACAACTAGAATGATGACAAGGTATACTTGTTTGCAATGGCTCCATATTAGGTATACAACGTAGACTACTTTGGCGCTTTTTCTTATGTAGCCCACTATGCTATTGTGTATATTATGTTTCAGGAAGATATGTGGATTATGTTAGTCGTCGTTGTAAAGGACTGGCCACTTAATAGCTTGATATAAAGAAGCCTTCTTTTTATGAATATATGCATATGAAGCATGGATTAAGAAATCTCTGAAGGTTTAGGAGAGTATACATATGACCTTAAGAAGGATCTCAAAGCACGATTCCACAAGTTATCTCAAGAGGTATAACATATGTAGTTTATAAGGCCTAGTCTTATTCATAAGCTAAGTTTTAAAGATGAAAAAAAACTTAGATGAATCCCTTAAGGGATGCTACCCAATATTGCAAGAAAACTCATCTACTCCTTACTAATTCCCACATTATATATCCTATTTGTTATTTTATATTTCAATACTATTTTCTATTTATATATATATATATATTGGGCACATCTTGTAATTTTACCAAATTCCCATCTTTTATTAAAGAATGATTAACATTGATCAATGAGATATAGATTTCACAGTATCATATGTTATGCATATAATTTCCAAACTCTACAGACCTCTAATTTCTTTCATGATGGATTTAATGGTCTTCAAATGTTGTAACTATATTGATAGACTTGTTTTAGTGTTGTGATCCTTCATCCATTGTGGTTTCTCCTGCATTCTACTTAGACTATGTCATCTCCTGATTTCTACAAAGTGCTATTCACCAGTGTTGTTTGCTTCCATCTGCTTGATAATTATGTCATGTACTCCTTCATGTCATCTTTTTGATAATCAAGTCATCTCCAGGAATAAAACTGTGGTATTATTATGTTGGTTGATGTCTTCAAATACACTGTCTGCTCTCAAGCATTCATGATTTGTGCTGAAGGTCAGAAATTACACTATATATTGCCAACGGATACTCTAAAATCCACTAATAAGGAGTTCGAGGAATGGGGAGCAAAAATAATTCTGTTGTGATGAATAAGCTTATGAAAAAAAATATTATGCACAACCAACCTTCCATGTAAATAAATTTTCAAGGAAAATGGGTCATTCTGGAGAGAAAATACCGATATTGACTTTAGAGGAGTTTACATGGAAACACAATAAAAAGCATATGTTTTCTATCAAAGAATATCGTGGGGTCCTTAAATCCTAATTTCTGAAACCATTCCAAATGGAGCCCCAAATGGAGAAATTTATCTTGAATCAAAGCATATCAATGGTTTAAAATTAAAACTCAAAATAGGCATGGAAGGCAGCAAGAGAGGAAAAAGGTTGTACATGGAAAATCTTCAATATTTAGATGAAAATCCTGCATGCAGCAACTCCAAGATAGCAATAGATGGTTGTTCATCTGCTTGGACATCAGCTAAGCTGCAGTGGAGCTTCAGGCCCTTCCAAACTTTGCTGGAAATTGAATGTCCAGCATGCAGCAGTGGTTGGGAGCTTCAGCAACTTCCAATTTGGTTGAAGCTTGAGGTAGCTTTAATGGGAAAAAAACATCACAGCAACAGTTGGTGATGGTTGTATGATGTAACAAGGTTGGAGAAACTTGGCTTCTACGGCTGAAGCAAATGGAGAGAAAATAAAGAGACAAGGGAAAGATTGTACCTTGAAGATCTTCAATTTTGGAGATGAAAATCATCATGCAGTGACTTCAAAAGCAAAGAGCATCAACTTGGATCAATTGCTTAGATTCAAACATGCAGTAGCTTAAATTGGATGCTAACTGCTGCAGCAGGAATGGAGGAGATTCCAGTAACTTCCAGGGCAGGGAGAGCTGCTCCAGCTGCAACTGCAGGGCAGTAGCATGTGCTGCTACCTGTAGCAACTCAACATGAATGGGGAAAGGCAGCAGCTTGCTGTCTAATTGCTTGGACAGCAACCTGAGCAGGAAGGAGTGCTGAGGAGGGGCTTCTTCGGCTGGAGATTAGGAGGGGAAAAAAAGGAAGTGGGTTGGTGCATATATATATGCTAAGAGAGGGGGTTTTGTTTGCCAATTGGATACACATACAAAGCCATGTGGAGGAAGAAAAGGTCAAATGTCAATGGTTATTAGCCTGATGTCTGTACAGCAGAAATTTATTTATTTAATTAGTTTCTTTTGTTTGTTTTTTTTATCTGAGACATCAAAGTCGCCCGCATTCGCACCTCGAGTGTCGGATTTTGATGTACAATAGCTCGTTTCGATCGTCTCTGAATGACGATCAAAATGAGTATAATATTCATATACTTCGGATCGAAAATGAATTCCCGAAATATCCGAAATACGGTCTTCGTTTATGGTTAAATTTTACAGTTTTAAACTATCAAACAACCTCCGATCAACGAACGGTCGATTTCGTTGGTCTTGTTTTGTTGATTCGGATTTTTAGGTGGTCTCGATTTATTTCGCAATTTCCGAATTTGCGTCGCGGCTTTTTCGGGCACGCATTACGATGCGATCGATTTCTGATTGATTTCGCACGAACGAGTTTTGGTTCATGATTAATTAATCAATTTATATTATTTAAATTTGATTAATCACTTTATTGAGTTATACGGACCCTAATCGGGTCGGGTTCGGGTTTGTGCAGATCCGGACGTTACACCGACCGAGAGCGGGCGACGTACGAAGGGAAGGGGATCCCCGCAAATGGGCGGCATAGGAAGAGGAGGGCCACCGAACAAGGCTTGAAGGTGTGGAAAGGGGGATTAGGGTTTTGAGAGCTTCGGCCTAGGACCGACACTCCGATACCATGTTGGGAAAAGAGAAGAAGTTGTTTATTCCAGGGAACCCTAGGCTCTGTTATATAATGGAGAGAACTATGGGTAAAATACATAAGACAGACAAAGGGGAAAATAAACTGAGAACTTGATACATAAACATAAATATACCTCTACAAGTTTCTACAAACGGATCCAAGTACTCCCAGCGAGACCCGTTCCATTATGGTGGTCTTCGGCCATCCTTGTGAATGGTACAAAAAATTGGTTCTTCAACTATTTAAGTAGAATATATGGTTAGGAAGAACATATGATTAGAAATCAAGGCATATCAACAGATGAATTATTTAGCATGTCCAAGATGTGATGATTTTCCAAAAAGCATTGACCATTTATTCTTCCAGTGTCACTATTCGAGGGAATTCTGATGCGGACTTGGCTTCACATGGTTGGGTCATTTAGTCAGCTGAGGACTTTTGATCCGCAATGCGCTTTGCATGTTTAGTCTCTCAAAAGGGGTGTTTGTGTATGTTTGTTAATGTTTAAATAATATGGCTATTTCGTAATGGGGTGATTTTTAGGAAGGGGAAAATGTAACGCATATTTGAGTGTGATTCACCTCAAGCTCACACTTTATTATGTTTTGAAAAAATAGTGTTCTCGTTGTTCGTGTGTCAATGCAACTGGCCCTCAACAAATAAAACAATGCAACTAATATTTATTGGAAACAGGAAAACATTCATATTTCCTTGACCCATGGATACCCAATATGTAAATCCTTCTAACAAATACTCATAGTCGCCATTGTCAAAGCATCAGCGGCAAGAATATAAATCTTGGAAGTCAGTAGGCATCCCTATCAGACTCCTTATTGGTTAAATCCATCCACATAGTAGTCGCCTATTCACTAACAAAAAAGGAAGTCCTTGTGACATAAAGTATCATACAAGAAATCCATAAGTTTGGCAAACTATGCCTCCACTAAAGCCTTTTATATAAATTTCCAACAAGTGTTTCATAGACCTTAGAAAAAACAATCTTCAAGGATCACCAGAAGTTCTATGCCTCTCCGACGTACTAATCACTTCGGATGCCAATACATTACTTTCCATAATTGATCTCCATGAATAAATGCACTGTAGACAAGTGAAACCACCTCAACATTGACAATACTCAAAAGAATAGCCAGCAATTTATTTATAATGAGATAACTCAACTTGGATACATGTCAAAGACCTAAATTTCCAGCTTGATTTGTTGTCATTATCTCCAATAGAATAAGAATAATAATAATTGGTTGATTTCAGACCACCACAACAACTACATCCTCCCAAAAGTTTCCGAAACTCCCTAGAGAAGGAAACCGAGAACATGTTCTGAGCCGAGGGCCTTTCCTACTTAAGGGACTTTAACACGATGATGATCTCCTCAATGGTGTTGTTTCTCACAAGTAACTCGGTAACCACAATGTCCAACAATGAGGCAATCCCACCCCTTCAACCCTAAGCAACCATGGCCTTGATAAATGTAAGATGACTGAGAAAATAGATGGGAAGCGTAGTTGGCGATGCGACGGAGGTCGGGGGTGGTGCGTGGGAGAGGGTCACGCATGCCAAGCCCGGGAAGCGCTGTTTCCGTTGTGGCGGGCGAGGACATGTTGCTTATGCATGTTGAGCTCCTCCTCGTTGCTTTCTCTGTGGCGAGGTAGGTCATCGCATGTATTCTTGCAGGGCTTCTGGAGATTCTGGCGCTAGCCGGGTTCACATGGACTCTCGACGTTCGGCGCAGCGTCGATGTGGCGATGGTTCGTACGCTCTCAAGGATTCTCGCTCGTTTGCTCAAGTTGTGCGCGACGGTGGTGCTGCTTTGAAAGGGCCTGTGGGGGGGAACGCCTCTGACCCTCCCTCACGTTCTAATGCTGATGTGGGCGGGGGGTCGGGGGTTCTCCATGATGAGGAGGTGCAAATGCAGGTCAGCTTGGGGGGTGCCGATGGGGTGCGTGGGATGCGCATGCATGACGTTCGTGGCAAGGGGGTTGACGTACGAAGGGAGTGTGCCCATAAGGTGCCGGCGGTTGGGGTGACAATGGAGGGAGCGCGGGCGCAGGGTGCTTCAACCTCGCATGCTGGCTCAGCGGAGCGCTTGGCCGTTGTGGGGGTGCTTCGAAGACCCGAAGTGGGTCGGGAGGAGATTCGCGCAGGTACACTTCTTCTACTGGGAGACGACTTCCATGGGGATTTTTTCTTCTTAGACGACTATAGATGCTGTGTTCGTGGGCTCTCCCCGGAGCAACGGGAGACCCTTCTTCGCCAGGAGGATGATTCGCTCGTTAAAGGGAGGCGACTGTGTGTTGCGGATGGCGCAACCTTTGACTCGGAAGTCTGCGTTGCCAAAGTTCGTGGGGTCCCATTCTTGTCTCGCACGGTGCATTGCCTATCCAAGGTCGTCCGCGGTTGGGGCCAAATTCTGGCGGTCCTTGAGGATGGTCTTACGCCGGGCTCAGATTGGAAGTGTACTCGGATTCTCATCGAGTGCTCCTCGACGTTTATCAGGTCTTTGGCTCATAAGGTGTTGTTCGAGAGTCTAGCTGTGGGGAGCTGGACCTTCAAGCTGGAATTCACTTTTCTGTCGCCGACGGCGGCGCCGGTCTCTTCTCCACCCTCTCCGGATGTGCATGGTGACGGTTCGTTCTCTGGAGCGGGCCTTGACGGTTCACCTTCTGTCCGACACGTGTCATTATTCAGGGATATTTTCGAAGCGTCGCAAGGACGTGGCGCTTTATCGGGTTTATCGCCTGGAAAGCCTCGGGACGCACGTGCGGGAGAGGGCGCTCGTCATTTGGTTGCTTGGGATCTTCTCAAGGTCGATTCGCATTCTCCTGCAGCATCCATTCTGCCGGCCAATCCCTTACACTTGGACTTCTCGGGGCACGGTACTGCGTTACCGCCTATCTCTACGTCCGGATCTGATATCCCCGACTTATGGGCCCTTGCGAGGGACGGACCCGATCCAGTTATGCTATTGGAGCCTCTTATGTGGGCTTCCGATTATTTGTGTCCGCAGCCAATTACTTTGATGCCCTTCTCCTCGGTGGCCCATCTGGAAGAAATTATCTCCCCGCCTAGCATGATGTCGGCTCTCCCTTTTTCTTCGGAGGGCGCATCTCTGGGCAGCTCATTGCATGAGGATGCGGGTGTGTTGTTACCCCTCGAATATCAAGGGAATCCTTCTTCTCCGGCTTTTCGTACAGGTGACGGGGCACCTGGCGATTCTTCAACTGGTCATATGCCCGGCTCTTCAAGCCGCTCTAGTCTTTTTTAGAGCGCTGGGATTTCTCCCCCTTCCAGGTTTGGAAGAAGTTACACTCGACGCCGTCCCCCAAGACTTTGGGATTCATCTCTCTCTTCGAGTCAGCTTTTGCGCGAGGCGGTGGCAGAGGCGGCAGGCCTCTTTCGCATTGGGGGACACTCTCCCCGTGGTTAATATGGAGTGGCTCTGCTGTTGTCCGTGGTATGGGGGACGTGTTTCGTGCTTAATGAAAATTTTATCTTGGAATGTTCGTGGTCTTGGGGACCCTGATCGACGGCGTGCTTTGGGTTCTCGTTTGATTGATTGGGATTGCGACATTGCTCTTCTTCAAGAAACAAAATTATCGGGGGTGGACGACATTTTGTGGAAGTCCTTCGGTGCCGGGAGCTTCGATGCATTTCGCTCGTTGGATGCGGTCGGTGCATCGGGCGGGATTCTTTTGGCTTGGCGGTCGTCAAGATTCTCCTTTTCTCTGCTCGTGTTCGGAGACATTCTATTTCTGTGGTACTCACGAGGCCTGATTCTAATGCTTCAATGACATTCACTTGCGTATACGCGCCTATTTGTCATATCGCTCGTCGAGAGCTCTAGGAAGACTTGCGCGACGATGCCGTGGCTTTTGGAGACACCCCCTGGATCTTGGGGGGCGACTTTAACGTGACCTTGCTCTCGCATGACCGTCCTCGTGGTCGTGGGGGGCAAGATCCGGGCTCTTCTGATTTTATGGAGTTCATCCAGGACTTGGCGCTCGAGGGACTGGTGGCAAATGACATTAAATACACTTGGAGGAATAATGCTTCTCGATCTCGGTTAGACAGATTCTTGGCGAATGGACGCTTGATGGCGGCTTTCCCGCTTTGCTCGGTTTCTTCTCGGCCACGATCGTTCTCTGACCATAGCCCCATTATTTGGGATTCCGGGGAATCTTTTCGGCCGCGTGGCCTCTTTCGCTACGAGTGATGCTGGCTGTTGGAGCCGTCCTTCAAGGACCTCGTACGCAACCATTGGTCCCAGTCAACTTATGCCGGTAGTGCGGCCCGTCGCTTTGATCATAAACTTTCCTCCCTCAAGAAATTATTGGCATCCTTTAAAATTAAATCCCGTCAAGCACGTATTCTCGCTCGTACGGAGGCTGATGACATCATTCTGCGTTTGGATCGCTTAGAGAGCGAGAGGGAATTACTTCCCGAGGAGTTGGCCGAACGTGCTTCGGCAATGCAGGTGGTTGCGGCGGAGGACAGGAAGAAGGCAATCGAATGGCGCCAGCGCTCGCGCTTGAGATGGATGTCTGATGGGGATGCGAACACTGCCTTCTTTTACCGGGTTGCCAGTGGTAGAAAACGTGCTAACTCAATTTTTTCTCTCACAGTTAATGGCTCTCTCATTCAGGGGGAGAAGGAGTTGGGCGTGGCCTTGGGAGCATATTTTAAAGGCGCCTTTGACTGTCAGCCTTTGCGCTCGTGGCGGTGGTCTGGCCATGGGGCTTCGGTCCTTGCGGCTTCGGATGCATCGACGATTATCAGGCCTTTTTCTTTGGATGAGCTCAAGGGGGCGGTTTGGGATCTCAACATGGACGCTGCCCCCGGTCCTGATGGCTTCCCTATTTCTTTTTATCGCGACTTCTGGGACGTGGTCGCTTGTGACGTCTGGGACGTTGCACACGAATTTTGTGCGGGGAACAGTGGATTTAACAGAATCAACAGGGCTATTATTGTTTTGATTCCTAAGTCTCCTTCGACCAACCGTATCGAGGACTTCCGCCCTATATCTATATCTAATGGCATTTATTTAATCATTGCTAAGGCTCTCGCCAGGAGACTTGCGCCTCTCCTCGATTCGCTCATATCGCCCTCACAGGCCGCTTTTGTTCGTGGGAGGCAAATTTCCGAATGTTATGCGGTGGCGTCCGAGATCATAGAAGCTTGGCACAGGAATGATACAAAGGGGATTCTGTGGAAAATCGACTTCGCTAAGGCTTATGATACTTTGGACTGGCGCTTCTTATGGTCGGTTCTCACGCGGCGGGGATTCCCGTCGATCTGGATCTCTTGGATTCAGCGATGTGTGACCACTGCTTCTTTCTCAGTTATTCTCAATGGTTGCCCGGCTGGGGGGTCTTTCCAACCTCGCAGGGGGGTCCGGCAGGGATGCCCCCTCGCTCCCCTTCTTTTCGTTTTGGCGGTGGATGTTTTGCCTCGTATGATTAAAGGTGTTGCGGAGGCCGGCCTTACGCGCGGTTGCTCTTTGGGTCCCTATCATATTCCTCTATTACAGTTTGCTGATGACACTATATGTTTCTGTTGGGAAAAATGAAAGACTTGCTTTATTCCATAAGCCCTAGGCTCTCTTATATAGGAGAGTAGCCTATGGGTAAATTACATGAAGAAGACAACTGAAACATAAAATAAAATAATGAAGAGGTACTCTATATGCGTCAACATATGCGTCAACACTCCCCCTCAAGATGGAGCATAGATATCAATCATGCTCAGCTTGGACGCACACTTCTGGAATGGGCCTCGAAGTAATGCCTTGGCGAAAATATCAGTAGTCTGATTCTCTGATGTGACGTGAGATGTAGCAATGAACCCCTTCTGAATCATGTCACGTATGTAGTGACAGTCAACCTCAATATGCTTGGTCCTCTCATGAAAGGCTGGGTTGTTTGCAATGAACAAGGCGGCTTGATTGTCACATTCCAACATCATAGGAAGCAGTATATCAAGACATAGATCTGTAAGTAAAGATTTCACCCACATCATTTCTGTGCTAGCCTGGGCCATAGCCCTGTATTCGGATTCAGCACTGGATCTAGCTACCACTGTATGTTTCTTGCTCCTCCACGAGACTAGGGCATCTCCAACATAGACTGCAAATCCTGAGGTGGACTTCCTGTCCTTGGGGCATCCCGCATAGTCTGCATCAGCGCATGCTGTGATAGAGATCTCCTTTCCCTTCTTAAATAGCAGGCCTGCACCTGGAGATGATTTTAAATATCTCAGAATCATGTGTATTGCATCCATATGGACCTGACGTGGTTGCTCCATGAATTGGCTCACACGACTCACTGCAAATGATATATCAGGTCTAGTGATCGTGACATACAGTAATTTGCCTACCAGTTCTCTGTACCTTCTCTTGTCCACCTCTTCTGTGTCATCATCATAGAGCTTCATGCTGGGATCCATTGGTGTCGTAGCAGGTCGACACCCTAGCATACATGTCTCACTTAATAGATCTATAACATATTTTCTCTGCGACATTACTAATCCATATGGATTTCTAGCAAACTCCAGCCCCAGAAAATATCTAAGAACTCCCAAGTCCTTGGTGACAAACTCGGTTCCCAGCCTTTTATTTGCCTACTTAATGCCCTGCTCATCATCTCCTGTAATCAAGATATCATCAACATAAACCATGATTACAATGATACCTCTAGCCGTCTTCTGCACAAACAAGGAATGATCAGCATTGGAACGTTTATATCCTTGTTTCTCAAAAAGATCTGAAAGCTTCTGAAACCACGCTCTGGGGCTCTGCTTAAGGCCATAGATGGCCTTATGTAACCTGCATACCTTGGAACACTCCCCCTCAACAGCAAACCCAGGTGGCTGTTGCATATAGACTTCCTCTTGCAGTTCGCCATATAGGAATGCATTCTTCACGTCCAGCTGATAAAGCGACCAGTCTCTAGCAACTGCAACTGATAACAGGATCCGCAGAGTGGAATGACGCGCCACAGGCGAGAATGTGTCAAGGTAATCCACCCTGTATGTCTGTGTGAAGCCACGTGCAACAAGGTGTGCCTTATACCTGTCAATAGAGCCATCTGCATTGTGCTTCACTGTAAACACCCACTTGCAGCTCACCGGGCTGACATCTGGAGGTATAGGAACCAAGCTCCAAGTGCCTCTGGACCGAAGTGCCGTCATTTCCTCTTCCATTGCTAGCCGCCATCTAGCATCCTGCAAAGCATTATGATGATTCCGTGGAATGTCTGTGGCTGAAAGTGCCAACGCAAATGTCCTGAAGTCTCCAGATAGCCTCTCAAAAGACACGGCTGCTGATAATGGATATTTGGCACAGCTTCTCTTCGGCTTACGTAGAGCAATTGGAACATCCAAATCATATGTATTCTCATCATGCTCCTACAATACATCCTGCTGAGAAATGTCGTCAGATCCATCAACATTAATATTTTCATTACATACCATAGGCGAGCTAGTTGACGGGTCGGGACCATGAGCTTGAGGAGGCCTGCGGGTGTAATGGAATGGTAGTGGTGAGACTAGCGGTGGCGGTGGCGGTGGTAGTGGCGGTGGCGGTGGTGGTGGTGGTGGTGGTATCTGAGGTGGTGGTGTCATGAATATGGCATCAGGAGGTATAGGTGGTAGCTGCTTGTCTCCTGATGCTGAAAAATACATAACAGTTTCAAAAAATGTAACATTTGCACTGATCATATACCGCCGATGCACTGGATCAAAACACTTGTACCCCTTTTGAGTTCTGGAGTACCCAACGAAGACACACTTGACAGCCCTAGGAGAGAGCTTGTCAGTACCAGGCGACAACTGATGGACGAATACGACTGACCCAAACACACGAGGAGTAAGAGTGAACAAATCCTTGTCAGGATAAATGAGTGAAAAAGGAATCTGTTCATTCAAGACAGACGAAGGCATACGGTTGATTAGGTAACATGCAGTAAGAACTGCATCACCCCAGTAGGAGTAGGGAGCATGACTCTGTATAAGAAGAGATCTTGTGACATCAAGAAGGTGACGGTGTTTTCTTTCAGCAATCCCATTCTGTTGAGATGTATGAGCACAAGATGTTTGGTGAATAATCCCTTTTGAGGAGTAGTAATTGGCCAGAATGTTGGTGCACAACTCTAAAGCATTATCACTTCTCACAAGTTTGACAGATGTGGAGAAAACATTTTGAATTTCATTAAGAAAATGGATAATAATATTTCCTGCTTCAGATTTATTTTTCATCAGAAACACCCATGACACTCTCGAGAAATCATCCACAAATACAATATAAAACCTGTGTCCCTGATGATCGGGAACACGACTCGGACCCCAGACATCGATATGAAACAACTCAAACTTGGAGTTACTACTCCGACCTGGACGACTGGGAAAGGACGACCTGTGATGCTTTCCCAACTGACACGCCTCACACTGGATAGGTGTGTAAGAGAGACCATAGGGTAGAACTCGACGCAACTTCTGAAGCGGTAAATGACCAAAACGCAGATGCCATAGGAGAGGAGATACTTGTCCAGCAGGAGAGGATGTGGTTCCGGCAAATGGGGTCTGATTCAGACGGTAAAGGCCTCCTTGCTCATAGCCACGACCAATCACGTTGCCCGTACGGATGTCCTGAAAAATTAAAGAAGATGGATCAAAAATAGCTCGACAATGGAGATCCTTCGTAATCTGACTAATTGACAACAGATTCATAGAAAACTCAGGTGCATGTAGCACATTCTTGAGCTGCATAGAAGATGTCAGTCTAATCTCCCCCTGACCAGTGATGGGGGAATGTGTGCCATTGGCAATCACTACTGTCCGTCCTGGAGGGATCTGAGTGTATCCTGTAAGTAGACTCTGGTCGCCACATAGATGATGTGTAGCGCCCGAGTCCATTATCCATGGCAGTGTATCAGATCTACTACTGTGGAGTGCAAGTGTACTACCTGAAGTACTAGTAAATGCAGAGGCAGAAGCAGCAGCATCAGTATGACTCTCTGTAGTCGGTGTTGGACCAGATGGTGGGATGATGCCCCTGAGGCGGGCAACTAGATCATCAAATCGTTGATCCAAGGTAGCAGCAGATGGGGGCTCTATCTGCTCAGCAGCTCGTGCAGATGCAGGGAATCCGTGCTTCGAATAGCATGTGTCTTCATTGTGTCCGACTCGGTGACAATATGTGCATGTTGGCCTAGTGCGGCCACCCCTTCCACGAGGTCCACGTCCACGGCCCTGGTGATGAAATCCGCGGCCTCTGTTTGCCGCCATGGCTGAGGAATTCTGACTCACAGCTGCTGAAGGAACTGTGATCCTACTCAATCTATGAAAGGCTTCCTCCATGGGAGGAATAGTCGAGTCTGCCAAAATCTGAGACCGTGCTGCCTCATACTATGGATCAAGTGCAGCGAGAAACACACCTACCATCGTCGCATTCCTGTATGTCTTCTGTTGTTCTGGCGTGGCGGTAAGAGGCATGAAGCTATAGAGCTTCTCGAACATCCCTCTCAGTGATGTGTAGAGAGAATGTAAAGGACGACCATTCTGCTTTATTGTGAATATATTATGTTGAAGTTGCAGAATCTTTGTTTCGTTCTTTGCCTGAGAATATGTCGCCGCCAGGATATCCCACATGTCTTTGGCTGTGGGTTGATGTAGAATGTCATTGGCAATTTCAATAGCCAATGTACCAGATAGCCAGACCTTGGCATATGCATCATCGGCCTCCCATGAGGCATGGACTCCAGTCTTCTCTGCAGGCTCAGGTTCGGTAAGAATGTGCTTCTTACCTGTAGACTTCATCATACTCATGAACTGCATTGCCCACAGTTCATAGTTAGTACCATCCATCTTCACAATGGGCGCTGGACCACGAAATGCGCCAATAGACGGGATATCAGCCTTGCTTTCTGACATACTGGAGATGGAAGACTGGAGCGACCGACAGAAGATGATCTTCGTCTACAATGACATAGACGGGATTAGTTGCATGTGTAGACGTCAAGCAACTATCCCCATGAATATGCGCGCGCTACGGTCTTCACACGCGTAAACAATCACAAAGACGCACGCAAACTGTGGGCTGGCGCACAGATGTTCACGCGTAGGGGCGCACAGTTACGCGCAGGGGCGCACAGATGTTCACGCGCAGTGGCGCACAGTTACGCGCGGCAAGAGCACGCTACGTGCGTGTGCAACTGGGGTACGCACGCAAGTACTGCAGGGAGAAGTTGCGCAGGGGCGCGCGTGTGTGCACGATCAGACCTTCAAGCTTGGCCGCGAAGAGGCGCTTGCGTGGGCATGCGCACGCGATGCGCGATGCGCAGAACTGGCTAGCAGACCTACGCGCGAGAGCAGGCGATGCGCTATACGCAGGCCTCGCGCGTGAAGCACCGCCGCTAGGGCGAAGGCGCGCAGGGCTGGAGCACCGCCGCGATTGGAGAAGACGATCTGCGCAGTAGATCGGGGGTGGGCGGTGCCGAGTAGAGAGAGAGAAGAGAGAGAGAGGCCGGCGGGTGGGGTGGGTTAGGGTTAGGGTTTCGAGAACTCCGGTCTAGGACCGTCGCTCTGATACCATGTTGGGAAAAATGAAAGACTTGCTTTATTCCATAAGCCCTAGGCTCTCTTATATAGGAGAGTAGCCTATGGGTAAATTACATGAAGAAGACAACTGAAACATAAAATAAAATAACGAAGAGGTACTCTATATGCGTCAACATATGCGTCAACAGTTTCATTGAGGGCGGCATCAGAAACGCTTCGGGTATGGCTACTACTCTTCAATTATTCAGTGAGATGTCGGGCCTCCTCATTAACGGGAACAAGTCCAAAGTCGTTCCGTTCTCTATGTCGCAGGAGGAGGCAGTGGATTGCACTCGGCTGATGGGTTCTTCTCCGAGCGGCCTCCCCTTGGAGTATCTTGGCTTGCCGCTGTCGGTGGGTCGTGCACGGCTGCGTGACTGGCAAAAGGTGGTTGAGAAGATGGAGACTAGACTGGCTGGGTGGCGCGCGGTGCTCCTCTCCAGGGGGGACGGTTAGTGCTTCTAAAATCGATTCTTTCCTCGATCCCAATTTACTTCTTATCTGTGCGTGGCATGCCAAAGGGGATCCGGGTGAGGTTGGAGAAATGTATGCGGGGGTTTCTTTGGGGCAGGAAAGGCGATGGGAGAAGGGGGGTTCATTTGGTGGGTTGGGAGGATGTCTCGCGGCCTAAGCGGGAGGGGGGCTTGGGTGTGAGATGGTTGGAGGTGGTGAATGAAGCATTGTTACTCAAATGGGCGGCGAGGGTGTGGGGTAGGGAGGAGAATTTCATGTTGAAGTGCCTTAGGGAGGCGGCGAGGGTCGATTTGATATCCGCTTCGCGGGGTCGGATCGAGGCCCACATTTCATCCTTGTGCCATGGTGTGTTTGCCGCTTTTAATCACAATAGATCTTTATTTAAACCAATTCTCGGTGATGGTAATTCCTTCCGCTTCTGGACGGATGATTGGACCGGGAGGGGTATTTTGCAGATTATGTATCCTCGGCTTTGCGCGCTGGCGCTCGACAAGGACGCCACCGTGGCGTCATGCTGGGCTGGTGGATGTTGGTGCCCTCTCTTTGCCGCAAATCTTTCGGATCAGCGTTTGGACGATTTCACTTCCATGTTGATTTTTCTCTCGAACGCTCCCACACCCGCTGGGGGGCGTGATCATCTGGCTTGGAAAGACGGTCCTTTCTGTTCCAGGAAGGCGTACCACGCTCTTATTCCTTCAGTTGTGGGGGACGATGCGACTTTATTGGGTCATTGCAAGTTCATTTGGAAACTCAAACTACCGGAACGGGTTGGTGTCTTTCTTTGGCTACTTCGGCGTGGTCGGCTGTTAACTAGAGATCAATGTGCAATTATGCTTCCTAATGTTACGAGGACGTGTGGTCTATGTGGTACGGAGGAGGAAACCAGCGGCCACCTTTTCCTTCAGTGCGACTGTGTTCGTGCTCTCTGGGACGATCTGGGATGGCTGAATATCTCCGACTTTGGTGCATTTTGCGACAGCTTGATGAATTCTCGGGGTCGATCTAGGGTGGACCTCGTGGACCCAATTGCGCGCTTATGGAGCATCTGGTTAGGAAGAAACGAGGCACTCTTTGCTCGGTAGCGGTTCTACAAGGAAAATATTCGCATCTCGGTTGCACGCTTTCTTCATGATTGGACTTCTGGGTAGCATAATGCGTGTGCGTTGGGGGTATCTATTATTCGATACCATGTAGCGTTTGTCTTGTTCTTCCATCTTGTAAGTACTCTTTTCTTTACGTTTTAATACATTGGGGCGAACACCACTGAGTGTCTCCCCCTTTTTGAGCGTCAAAAAAAAATGTAAGATGACTAAAGTGATTGGTCGGAGCAACCACAATGATATTATTTACTTAATTACATTGTACCAATTATAAGCTTCTTAAATCTGTTTTTTCGCCTCCTATTTATTCTGTAGAAATGGAAGAATCAGCAGTTCACATCATCCTTTTTCAGCCAAATTTGCCTCGAGTGCTAGCTCTTTCTGTAGCATTCACCTGCTTATTTTCTAGATCTGAGGACTCATTTGAAGTGTGGAAATATAAAACAGAATGTGCACCATCAAAAACAAGTAAGAATAAACATGATTTACATGGTTCTTGATAGTCACGGTGACTGTCCTACACAGAGAAGGGACCCACTAGGTCATATATCCATGTAATCTTTTCAAAAATACAAGAGGTGTGAGACTCGTTATAAAGTCCTTCCAGCACATATAAGTCCTCCCACTAAACGATCTCAGACTCAATATGACTAATGTAGTCTTGGAGAGATATAATTAATCATCTAAGTTCATTTCTAACAGTGAGAAAAAAACATCCTCAAGGCAATCAAATATGTCAATCTTACTAAAAGCAGGAATTTTAAGTTGATTCCCCTTCTCTTTCAGCCTCCGTTTAACCTCAATAAAAAAACCACTTGAGAGATCTCAGCCTGGAAACCATATACATCATGCCACTGATCAGTAAAGTTTGATTTTGTTTAAGGATACATAAAGTTATTACTCCCTTCTCCTTTTGACATGAGTGCTTGTCTTTTAATAATAGAACTGAAACCCTATTTTTATTTATAAATGTGAGTATGTGATGTATTACATAGAAATAAACAACAACAAAGCTTTTTCCCACATTAAGTATGGTCGGCTACATGGATTCTTTGCCTCCATGCAGATCTTGAGTCATTCTCGGGCTTAGATCCAAAAAACTAAGATCCCTTCGGATAGTATCATTCCAACACTAATTGGACCTTCCTCACCCTCTCTTAGCTGGCTCAACATCCCAACACTCGCAACTCCTAACTCACGCATCAACCAGCCTCCTTTGCAAATGGCCAAACCACCTTAAGCGAAATAAACATAGTCTGGATCTTTTCAACATGGATTGTATAGAAATAGTCACAGAAATTTTTAGAAAATTCATTTCTAGATGCATGAGAACATGGCATCATATTTGGACAACTTCCGCATTCAAGATTTTTCACCACACAAAAAACAAAAAAAACAAAGAAAATAAAAACAAAAAAATCTCACCCCTCTGTAGCCAGGTAAGAATCCAAGTTTTCTAGTATGCATCCTGCTTCGCAAACAAGTATACCACTCACCTGAATACAAACTAAATACATAAATAAGTTTTCAAGATTGATAATCTTATAATATGAACCTCAAAGAAAATATAAGAACGCTACAACAGAAAGACATAGTCCAACAAATAGCACAGGTGATAAGTGACAGAATCCAGCTCAAGACCTAAGACGCCCATATCAGACTTTGTCACAATGTTGCCTCTTCAAACGTAGCTATATTTGTCTTGAATACTGGGAGAAATCGACAGAAGGTAATTGTAGCCATCAGATCTGATTATTTTGTTCCAATACCATGTTAAAGCATCCAACTTGAAGCTAATTTATATACATTAGGGAAAGGAAATAATGTATTATTTGTTTCTTAATATATTATTTGTTTCTTAATGTATTATTTGTTTCTTATTTATCCTTTTTCTAGATGATATTAGCTAGAATGTGATAAAAAATATCATTGGGAAGCTGTTTTCAACATGAGATCATCCTGTATATCTTTCACATGACATAAAATTATTATTAGGTCAAAAAAAAACTCAAAGATGAGCTTTTCGTTGCCCTAAGTATGCACCATTTTAACCATTAAAAAAGTTTTGAACTATTTAATCCAAAAGCACTGATGGAATTCAAAAGTGTTCCTCAGGTGTCAAGTTGAGAGGGAAATTCCTTAGTAATGTCACCGATAACTTAATTCCTTGAATACTACAAAATGTTTTTATACTTCAATATTGCACGCCGTTTGGATGTCATTGATAGTACATGGAATTTATGCAACATCCTAGTCGCGATATAGTCGTTTTCCCCTTGAATTCATAAGTCGATGTCAGTGCTACGGGGGGAATCCCTTACCCTCATTTCCCACATCTCGCAGTTACAATTGATGACCCCACTCCTCCTCCCTCGGTTGCTTCGATCTCCAACATCGCCTCTTCCTGCACTTCCTAGAGGATTTGCCATCGCCCTCTCTAAGGGGGCATATCCCATTTGGTGTTGCCCCAAAATGCTCTCTAAGCCCTAGGTTAACCTTAAATTTTAATTTCTTGGTGCATTCTAAATGTGACTTGTCGTTTTCCACCATGTGTTAGGTTGACATGGACTCGATTTATTGCATGTTCCATTGGAAGGATAGAATCGGTGAATCGTCAAACAACAATGTGTGTGGTTAGAGTATACGTTATTATGTAAGGCGATTTGTTGGATCTAGTTTAACGGAAGTTCAACTTGGATAGGTAATGAATCTCAATTTCATCACCTTCATTCTTTCATTTTGGCCTTTAAACATTAGCTAAATGCATGTAAATAGCATTATTTTGTACAAATTAGCATTCAGTATTTATTGTATAATTATTGTGGAAATTAAATTGTTTAAAGCCAAAATAAAAGAATAAAGAAAGAAAAAGAAAAAGAAATAAAATGCCAAAGGTATTTTACGACCATAAACCCTGAGACCAAGTCAAGAATTGATTTAGTCGACAAGGAACAAAGTAGGGGGAGAAAAGTGCCAAAGATACACTAAAAATTCCATTTATTTATTCATCAATAAAGCATTTTTTGGGACCCATTTTATTCTTTGTTATTTATACCTCAATCAATAAACTTTGTACATGAAAGTTGTAGCCAAAAATACAAATAAAAATACAAAATTGAGTTTATACACAATAACATACAGTGTACATTTTATACTCAGAATAAAAATGCAAAATCCAAACTTCCCAGACCCATATCTACTCAATAAAATCTCAAAATGCATTAAAATCACCTTTAATTGTATATCTTTTAATAAGATATTTAATGAAGGTGATTTCATTTAATTTGGAGTTAATGTGTGAAAGTTAGATTTTGGATCCTACTGTATAGTATACATGATTAAACTATTCATTTTTATTTATTCTTTATTATCTTCGTAATTTTATATTTTTATAATTTTGTAAACATTATTTATAATAAATGTACATATTTAGAATAGAATAAAACCATAAAGAAAACACAAAAATAGAATAACCTATAGAAATATACATATGAAATACCTATACTTATACCAATATAATACATACCCCTATTTATTTTAAGTGTATATAATACATCATAAAAATACAATAAAAATATATATGTATACCTAAAAAGTTGTCAATATATAAAATATGAAAATAAATAAAAAATCAAAAATACAAAATAAAAATAAAATGAGCAAACCATAGGTCAATATAACTATAAATACACTTAAAAAAGTAACATGTAATAACTTGACTCATAAAAATAAATAAAATCATATTAAAATGCTACATAAAATAATAAACATTCTCTACTTTATAACCAAAATTTAATAAAATCATTTACTATTTTTAAATAATTTATTTGTGAATAAGGCTCCTGTGTTGTCCTCTAGCGGTCTACGTAGACCAATGGGAGGCCCGTGTTGGTTGACCTCTGGTCAATTGGGCCATTGGCGCCTCTGCTCTACCAGACCTGTCTTTTCCCCGAATTTGCTCCATTTTTCTCAGGTGATCAAACACTCCCATCGATGGAATTTCACTGAATGACTGCCTTAAATGTCGATTTCGGTCACCATTTCGGTGACGACCAATACAGAATTTCGATGGAATTTCGATCAAATTTCGATCGAAATTTTGATCCTTTCGATCATTTTTGTACTAGGATCTCTATGTTTCGGTCATTTCAGTCATTTCGATCGAATTTCGATTTCGACTGAAATTGATATTTGACAGAAATTCAACCGAATTTCGCTGAAATTAGAGGCCATGGTCCGATGAGGCATTATTTGGGGGTAAATTGCACAACTAGTCCCCCTACCTTTTTTCTTTATTTATTAGTCCTGTAAATAATTTTTACAAGACAAATAAAATTGGAAATATTGCCATAGAGACCCTTTGATATCTCATATGGGTCCAGTCCAGCTCAGTTCACGGGTCGTCCCGCGTGAGCTGGGCAAATTGCATATGTCTTTGCGGTTATGTGAATTGCAAACTAGTCCATTAAAATGAAATATGCCCCTGACTTTAATTTTAATTACAAATATGCCCTCGCTAGTACATGCTATTTTTGTGTTTGTATTTCATTTATTAAAAATAGCATCTCTGCTCCAAAAAAATCTCAAAAAATAGGGTTAAGTGCATACTTGCTCATAGATTTATGCTATATTTTTGGATCCAAATTTTAGGCATTTTTATTATTTATTAAAAATTAAAAGAGCACGTTTTTGTCCATGTTTAGCATTAAAATGTCAAAAGTATTAAAATACCTTTAAAATTTACAAAAAAAAAATAGATGTTATCTATTATGTCCTATATTTACTCCAAACCAAAAATCCATAAAATTAAAAAAAATAATATGATAAAAAATTAAAAAGCTCCAAAATCAAGTAAAAAAAGATATAAAATTCCCTAAACTTCAAAAATATTTATCTTTTTTCCGAATTTTCTTTATGTTCTTAACTATCCATCAAAATTGATTTGGAGAATTTTGAACTTTATTTGATATTTTTAATCTTCAAACCAATTCTGCTTATTTATTTAATCTATGTTTTGGGATATTTTTTATTTTAAAAATACATAAAATTTAGCAAAAATTCCAGAAAAATCATAAAACATGAGAAATTTTTAAAAATCCTAAAAAAATATTCTCCCGATATTTTTGGACTATGTATAGAAATATATATTACATACTACCTACAAGTATATAAATATATGTATATGTATAATTATATTATCTATAAACTTATATTATGTCGTAATATATTTATATAAATTTATTTTTATTCTTATTTTCAAAAATCAAAAAGAATTTAATATTCTAAAAAAATTAAAGTAAAAAAACAAAAAAGAGGTATAAATATGTATACCTTATGTGTATATCTCTACCTATGTACATGTATATCTCTATAAAAATGAACCAACTATACCTTATTATTATTAAATTAAATATCCATATAAATATTTACTATTAATTTAACATAAAAAAATTCAAAAACCCACATAAAAGACTTAAAGACATGTACATAATACACATTGATTAGCAAAATCATAGGCTTCCTTGTTTGCTCTCTGTTGTTCGATCTTTACATGCTTACATGCTATACATTTTTGTTTGTAGAGTATAATAAATTTTGTCTCACATTTTTTGTTATTCACCGCTTATTATTATATTAAGGGTACTTGTTGATTGATCTAGAGAATTCTTGTGGGTCACATCAGCGGCAACTTACCTTCTCATTATGTGAGGATACTTTTAGACCCACATAAAAGCTCTGTCATAAAATGACACCGTTGCCGGGGAGCAACGTAGTGTAGCTTACTTGTAATTATTTATCTTTTATTTATTCACTTATTCATTTCTTCGTACATATTTATTGATTCATTTATTCTTCTATCTCTACTTGTATATACGTCATTTCACATTTTATTTAAATACATTATTTGATTACTTGTATTAATACATCTCTTTTATTCTGTTTGTTGTGAGGGCCCGCTACGCAAGACGACCTCTTAGGAGGGCGATGCAACGAAGTAAGATGGAGATTGGTTTTTTTCACATGACCAATTGGAGAGGCAACAAGCATAGCAAGGAGAACAATTAGTCTAAATCTTTAGTTTAGATTTTTCTTTTATTTTGGTGAGAGAGAGAATTGTCATTTATTCGTTATTAATTGTAATAACTAAGGACTTGGACACTACTCTTCTCTACGAGGTCCAGTGCCCAAACGATTGTTCACTTGGGGGTCACGTCGTGATTTTCTCGTGTTTTTATCGCCATGTTTCATTTGTTTCTCGATATTTTGTGTTTTCCACCTTTCTTGTTAATTGTTTTATGTGCATGGAGGCCCTAAACTTTAGGTTGCTTGAATCGGTAATTAGGTCCAAACCCTAATAAGAATTATGTGCCTATAGTCTCATACCTTTAGATCTAGTCAAATTAATAATTGTTAATTATTTAGACTTGAGACCGCATGCCGAGAGAGGTCGCATACAACGCTTGCAGGACCCGTTGTGACGGGCACTGAGTGGCACTGAAGACCAGACTTTTAGTCTCATTTTTAAATAATAAACATGTGGTTCTTCACGATAAATAAAAGCTATTGTTTAGGGCGAATTTGTCGATTGCATACGTCATGTAGACCGTTCAAGATTAGGGTTGTGGCGGGCATCGAGTGGCAACCGAGGAAGTACGTGCACGATCCTCGACATGTCATCAGCTACGAGACCCTTGATGTGGAGCCCGATTTGACATATGAGGAGAGGTCAGTGCAGATTATTGACAGTGTTGTGAAGAAAATTCGCAGCAAGGAAATTGCCTTGGTCAAGGTGTTGTGGCACCGACATGGAGTCAAAGAGGCAACATGGGAGACTGAAACAAACATGCGGGCATGATACCCGCCGCTCTTTTTAGATATCGTCAAAACAATCTCATTTAATATTATATATATTGAAAGACTTGTTTTCCCTTTGAGGTTTTTATGGGTTCAAAATTCTTTGAGGATTTTTATGGCCAGATGAAATCCAAACAAGACACGTATTGACATTGACTCAAGTCTCGAGGATGAGACTCGCTTTGAGGTTTTATATTTGTGACATCCGGTTCTGAATAACACGAACCCGACCCGATTAATGTCAAATTGAACCGATGGGACTATCAATCAATATTAAATGATCTGAATCGATCAATAGATCGTAAATCAAAAGTCGTTTGAGATCAATCGATTATCAATTGCATCGTAAAGCGTGCCACCAGAAAAGTCATCTGTAGTGTCCACATCTCAGTTCAGTACTTTGTCACTACCAAATTAGTAGTGGAACATTGAGTTTGCTATTCAAAAAAATAGTTCCATCATTATATCTGGGACCATGTATTATATGGTGGTTAAAGTTCCAGTTACTTTTTGATTCAAGGTTTGTGAGAATAGCAATGATGGTATAACTTATAAATTAGTCACCATTCGATAATGCAAGGTTAGATAACAAAAGCCCCTTTGCTGCTTCAAATTCAAGCAACTCTTGCATGCAACCTGATCTCCATTTTGGGGAAAAAAGGGTACAATCCTACTCCTTCCCTTTTGTTGCCATGCAGGTACATGTATCCCTACTCATGTTGCCTTCCATTTAAGTTAAAAATGGATTTAAAACCCAGCTTAAAGTGAAAAAAAGGCTTAGTGATAGTTGTTTTATATTTATTCTAGTTGGGATTAGGGTGTATATTGCATTAGCCATAGATATGTAACTTCTGAGAAACTTCATGATAAATATAATTTAATAGCTTTTGATTGCAAGATTTTTTTCATAGAGTTACTTATTCTGATAAACATAAGATGGAAAAAATTCCTTTAGCAATATCATAAAGAATGTACAAGACCTGGGGTTTTATAATTACATCGAAATATTCAAAACTGGATTGCATATGTCCATTCTAGAAATGAAACCATGCCCGATCAGGCAGGCTAATCATGCAGAATGAGTTTGAAAAAAACGGTGCCATCCTTTAAGCAATTAAGAGGAGCGTCGAGGACTCATCTGCCACTTTTGGAAGACATCTTCGAAAAGGACATTCATCATAACTATATTCACTTCTCACTGCAACCAAATTGGAGCCAATGTCACATATTCTGATTGAATAAATTTAATTTATTTTAGTTAAAATTCAGTTATTCTGGAATTTCAATATAGCAGTCAAAAGAAGGCCCTTGTCTTAGACCTCCAAGTTCTCAATGTGAAAGATGTTGAATCTCTATCAAATGTTAGCATAATATAAGTTTCTTCCAAAGGTTATAGGTGATATATGTCCAATTTAGTTCAATATTAGTCTAGTGTCATACATTAATACACTTATTTTAAAGAGAACAAAATCACTATAAGTATTATTATGTGTCATAATCTACATATGGTCAATACACTTAAAGTATGTTAATACTTCAGGAGCTTAGTATATGAATATCAAGGAAACTTAAGCGATGTTAATACATACTCAATAGAACATGGTGTGTGAGGAAGGCCATGAAAAACTATAATGCAAGTCAGGGGAGATGCGAGAAATTATATATATACATGCAATTCATGGTCAGAACAACCAATATACTTCAGATTTTAAGATCGTTATAAATAGAAATCCCAATCAATTGATCCTTGAATACAATTTCTATGCATCATTAAAGACGAGTTGTGACAAAGACCTAGATCTGGAAAATCAACCACAGAAAAGATTGAGAAAGAATTAAGAGCTCAGGAAAGTAAAGATTTCGTGAATCAGTAATGATAAATATTTATGCCAGTCATGGTGACACTTACACCTGACCATGCGAGGGCGCAGTGACCCTCAATTGGGAGGGAGAAAGGAAGCCCAGTTAGGGCAGTGGTCGTCAAGTGCGCGGGTCTAGGATCCCAGTCCTTTTTACGATTTTTACGCGAGCTCGCAATGTTTTTACGACTCGTTGGGATCCTGACTTTTGACCATTTCCGTTGACCCTCTGTTTTAGGATACCCATGCGGGGGATCCTCGATTTTAGTTTTCTTACAAGCTCATCTGCCCGTACCGGTCGGGCCCATCTAGAGTGACTTTTCCAGAGAATCTCTCTCACCCATTTTAGTGGCGTAGTTTTTGAGTAGACTTATCTCTCTAGTGGGCCGCACTTCCATTTAGAGGGCGAGATAGAAAGGTCTTCTTAGGAGACTACCTCACCACTTGAGTTTAGTTGCTTTTCCGCCAATAGGCTTGGCGATGCTATATCTGAATCCTCTATGGCTACATCTGAGTCATCTAGGGTTACATCTAAAATAATTACAGTTGAATGTTGGAAGAGTTACAATTGAGCTTGAATAGGTTATAACAGAATTTGACAAGAGTTTAGATCGATTCTAATTGTGTTGGCTATAAATGACTAATTAAGTTGGATGTAGAATCATTAGTTACCATCAACTATCAGTCATCAATCAAGCTGATCAGCGACAATCGATCAGATCTTAGGGTTACTACTCTGAGTGTTAGGATAAGTTAGTAGACGTGTTGGAAACTTAGTTAGGATGCATTACACTCTACCGCATACCTACGAAGGCACCCTAACCCTAAGGTATTCTTTCTACCTTAGAGTCATGGTGTGAGGTCAAACACATGCCAAGACCACAGACTATCCACTAGACTTAAGAAGTTAAGTAGAATCAAGTATCAGATTAGAACCTCATCCTCCTTATTATCGATGTCCATAAACATGATCTTTATATGACAAAACATATAATTAAAAGTCATCATCTAATCTATGAAAAATGTTACAATATTATGGGGTGATGGGAAATCATGGGGTATCCAAACAAAGCGCTTGAAAACTATTTTTCTCTTACGGGTAGTTTTGTTAAAATTAAATATTTTTACCTCTCTACTTGCTTTCTTTTGAATACATTAAATTCTGTTATTTATGATATATACTGGATTATAACGACATTTATTGAAGTCCTTTTGTTCCTTTCATGCTTGGCAGGCAAGAAGCATGTGACTTAGTAGCTGGTAGATGATCCCGAGCATATGCACATATACCAGACGGTACAATTGTAATTTTTGTTCAATTTATGAGGTATATGCTTTTTTTCTCTTCTGTACATTTTTAGGATACATGTACACTATCAGCTTAGTTTGTTACATGTTGTATATATATGGAAATTAGTAAAATGAAAATTTCATGGCACATCTTGTTATTCTATAGTTGTTACATTATTATACCGATGTGAATGTCAAATGCAAAAGCGGGAAAAATTCCCCTCAAATTTCATTGTCTAATGTGATCTTTAGTGAATCTAATACCGCGAATGTCGTGTAAACAATTGCCCAGATCCGAGGGGGTTTAGACTACAAGTTACAAAAGGAGGAGGACAAGTACGGGATACTTTTTCTGCAGTATTCTCACTCTTATATGGTTAGTGTGCTAAGGACTTGTTACAAGATATGCCTGAAATAACAACTCTAAAAATAAAAAGATAAAAATAGCCGACCCTTTACAACTTCACATTGTGTTGAGTTGGTGAATCCAATTTTGTATTGTGTTTGTATGAATCTAGACTAAGGTTCAAAGATCAAGTCCCGCACACCTGCGCAAATTTTATCATCGGTGTCTTCCCTTTGACCCCCTGCTCGTTTTGAGCATTTCTACTATTTTACACCATTTTTTATTCCGCATTGACCACCATATCCTTCTTCCTGCATCGATCTCCTCTTACTTTACGATGTCGATCCATGGATAGCTCAGTCGGGGCTCTGTCGATACCCACATCGATTCTATGGACTCGGCATCGTCAATAATTTGAGGCGATTTCCGAGAATCCGCATCGGACCTTGCGAACTGATCTCCAGACTCCTCGTTTTCTTTCCACTTTTCCCTTATCTCCTAATAAATCGAGACCACTCTTGTCCCACTACCGCTTGTTGCGAATGGAGGTCGGTTTCAGTCTACATTTTTCTCCATTCACGACTATCTGGGATTGACCTTAATTTCATATTCATCACGGCAACTGGTATTCCATGTCAAGTGGTCAGATTGGGATTCTCTTCCATTACAGATAAAAGGCAATCCCGGTCATGGATCCCAATACAGAGTTCATCTCCTCGAACTTAGATATAGAAATGACTCCTCAGGGAAAGGGAAAAGGGCAGTAGCCGCCCCAGCCAGAGCAGGGGCAAGCGCCAGATCAGAATCAGGTGAAAGCTCAGTTTTTGGATTCCATCCAAGCCATCAAGTAGCAACTGACGAATAAGTCATCGTGTAGACTGTCTTTCAAGATATGCTGAATGACACGAGTAAGCGACAAGCATGAGGAGGAGGTGGGAAAAGACCCCATGATGATCCAGATCAGGAAGAAGAGAAACCAAGGAATGAGAACCCGAAACTGACGCTAAAGAAGACATAAAATCGTGGAGATAGCTAGATAACCGAGTGGATTCGCATCCCATATCAGTACATGTTATTTCTGTGCTTGTATTTCATTTATTAAAAATAGCATCGGTGCTTCAAAAAATTTCAAGAAATAGGGTTAAGTGTCTACTTTCTCACGCTATATTTTTTATCCTAATTTTAGGCACTTTTTATTATTTATTAAAATTCAAAAGAGCATGTTTTTGTCCCTATTTAGCTTTAAAAATGCCAAAAAAAATAAAATATCTTTAAATTTGACAAAAAAACTTAGATGTTATCTATTATGTCCTATATTAACTCTAGACCAAAAATCCCTAAAAATGATTAAAAAAATTAAAAAGCTCCAACATCCAGTAAAAAATATATAAATTTCTCCAAAACTCCAAAAATATTTATTTTTATTTCTGAAATTTTCTTTATATTATTACCTATCCATCAAAACTGATTTCGAGAATTTTGGACTTTATTTTCTATTTTTAATTGTTAGAGTAAACAATACTCTGATGATTATTCCATAGAGCCCTCGGGTCTCTTATATAGAGAGAAAACCCTTGGGTAAATTACAGAGACGTACACTATATAAATAGAAAATACGAAACAGTACATCGTAACATATATAAACCTCTACACTCCCCCTCAAGATGGAGCATAGATATCTATCATGCTCAGCTTGGAAGAACATCTCTGGAAAGGTCCTCTGAGCAGTGGCTTGGTGAATATATCAGCAGTCTGGTCCTCTGAACTGACATGAGAAGTGGAAATGAAGCCCTTCTGAATCATGTCCCTAGTATAATGACAATCCACCTCTATGTGCTTTGTTCTCTCATGAAAGGCTGGATTGTTGGCAATAAACAATGCTGCCTGATTGTCACATTGGAGATTCATAGGCAATGGGACATCTACATTCAAATCTTCTAAGACTGCTCTAACCCACATCATTTCTGCGCTTGCTTGTGCCATGGCTCTGTACTCGGATTCAGCACTGGATCTCGCACAACAGTCTGTTTCTTGCTTTTCCAAGAAACTAAAGAGCTTCCTATGAAGATAGCAAATCCAGAAGTAGATTTACGATCCCTTGGACATCCTGCATAATCTGCATCTGCACAAGCTGAAATAGACAGATCTGTATCTTTCCTGAATAGTAACCCTGTGCTTGGGGAAGACTTCAGATATCTCAATATCATATACAAGGCATCCATATGAACTTGCCTCGGCTGCTCCATAAATTTGACTCACCCGGTTTATGCAAAGGCAATATCCGGTCGAGTTATAGTAATGTATAAGAGCTTACCCACCATCTCTCTGTACCTTCTTCTGTCCACCTCCTCGATATCATCGTCGTACAGCTTCATGCTTGGGTCCATAGGTGTACTTGAAGGTCTACATCCAGTCATTCCTGTTTCAACTAGCAAGTCTGTGACATATTTTCGTTGAGTCATCACCATTCCTTGTGCATTTCTTGCAAACTCTATCCCCAGAAAATATCGTATCGTGCCCAGATCCTTCGTAATGAACTGGCTTCCCAACATGGACTTGGTTATCTCAATCCCCTGAGCATCATCTCCTGTAACCAAGATGTCATCAACATATATCATAACAACAACTGTACCTCTAGGAGTCTTCTGGATGAACAGTGAATGGTCCGCATTTGACCTCCTGAACCCCTGTCGTTCAATTAACTGGGAAAGCTTCTGGAACCATGCTCGGGGACTCTGTTTGAGGCCGTAGATAGCCTTATGAAGTCTGCACACCATGTGAGTCTCCCCCTCAGCAGCAAACCCTGGTGGCTGCTGCATGTAGACTTCCTCCTGTAGGTCACCATACAAGAAAGCATTCTTGACGTCAAGCTGAAAAATGGTCCAGTTACGTACCACAGCAACAGATAGGAGGATGCGAAGAGTGGAGTGTCTAGCCACTGGTGAAAAAGTATCCAAATAATCTACCCCATAAGTCTGGGTAAATCCCCGTGCTACAAGTCTTGCCTTGTACCGGTCGAGACGTCCATCCGCATGATATTTCACCGTAAACACCCACTTGCAACTCACCACTGAGGCACCTGGAGGAATGGGGACAAGAGACCAAGTCCCTCTAGACTGTAAGGCACGCATCTCCTCTTCCATGGCTAGACGCCAGCAATCAATCTTCATGGCATCCTGATAGGTCCGTGGAATCTCAACGGACGAGACAGCAGCTGCAAACTTCTGGAAATCCCCATTGAGACGATGAAATGAGACTTGAGAGGCAAGAGGATATGAAGCACATTGTCTTCGCTGCTTCCTGTGAGCAATGGGCCGATCCAGATCATCCACCACTGTGTTGACCGGTTGATCTTCCTCCTGTAGTAAAGGCGCCTGCACTGGTGCATTATCTAACCCATCATTAGTGATAACATCAGAACATACCTGAGGCGTGTTGGATGGTTGACATGTAGCTTGAGCAGGGCCTGTCCGCCTTGTATAGAACTTAATAAAAGGGACGTGGAGGTGGTGGTGGCGGCGGTGGTGGTGGTGGTGGTGGTGGAGTAGAAGATTGACCCAGGCTTGGAGGTGGAGGCACATAGACATTAGAATCTGTGGATGTGGAGGAAACCAATCTGTCACCTGCAGGGGAGAAGTACATGACGGGTTCGAAAAAAGTAACATCAGCGCTCACATAGTACTTGTTATGAACAGGGTCATAGCAACGATAT